>BQNB010027525.1:0-52566 GCA_026074375.1 Tanacetum coccineum
ACTTGATTTGGGATCACGTTAATTGTTTTTTTGGTTTTAGAACATCTATGATTAATGCTTTTGCAAACTAGGTATCTAACGTATTAAATTTTTTGGCATATGTATTTACTAAACTTTTTATTATCATCTTTTATATTTGTAATTTCGCAAAAAAGATTATTTATCATTTATGTCGACTAGGTGCTTTTTGTTAATACATATTTGTAATTAGATTTTCTTGTTCTTTATAATTAAAAGCCTAGAAATTTATGTGTCATTAAAAGTATGAGCTATTACAAGTAATTCTTTCATTGTTTATTATAATCTTTTTTGTAGCATCTCATTTATCATCATGTAACTTCAAAACTTGTAACGGTTATTCTTAACTACTTTATGATGTATTTAGGAGTTTCTATAAAAAGAAATCTTAATAAAATTAAGACAAAAAACATTACGTAAAAAAGAAATTAACAAATTAGTATAGATTTGTTTTAATTTTGCTATGGAATCAATACATACACATATAATTAAAAGCCTAAAAATTTATGTGTCATTAAAAGTATGGGTCGTTACAAGTAATGCTTTCATTGCTTATTATAATCCTTTTTGTAACATCTCATTTATCATCATGTAAGCTCAAAACTTGTAACAGTTATATTAATGATAAATAAGTGATTTAATGGGGAAACTGTGTAACCACCATATCAATATTTGTAACATATAAAACTGAAAAAATATTATTAATATACATTAAAATGTCAGTTAAAAAATCTTAATATAAAAAAACTTATGCATGGTTTATGAAAGAATCAAAAAGCTACAACACAAACTAATCATATTTCACACACAATAGATTGAGTCATCCAAGATTCTTCTGGCCTTTGAACCTCGCCCAGTCCCTCGACAGAAAATTAAATTATACAAGAACTCATCGCTGCAACAAGCGGATACCCGTCTATTTTAACTTATGTTTCAAAGATGCTACTTATGCTCTCTTTTTTCGTTTGGACCTTAGTTTATTTAAATATGAAATACTTTGCATTGTTATTGCTTAAAGTTATTTTAGTTTAAATTATCATTCATTTGTACAATTATTGTTAAAAAAAACGTTTAACCGAATAAAATCTGCTCGCCGCAAAATATAGTTATAGGGTACCCGCCACCGCATTGCACGAGTACCCTGCTAGTACTAAATAAACTGTTTTGACTTTTGAGCACTATGACCGAAACTAATAAGAAGATTCAAATTTATATGAAGAGCTCATATATGCGGCTAATTTAACTAATTATGCTTTGTGAGTTATACTAGTGAGGAAAATGTACTACAAAAAGCCACAACTTAAGAAAATCCATAAACTCCACTTCTATCTGTTTTTGCATGTCTTGCTTGAAGTCGTACACTTGCATTAGAGTTGGAAAAATGGTGGTCATGTTGTCATCTATATCTATTTATACTCTCTAATAAAATAAATTTTCTTTCAGCTATTTAATTAATATTTTTTAAATATAACTTTTCGTCTCCAACTGACAAGTGACAATTCTATACTTTTGAAATCCTCTCTTTAAAGTGGGATGTTATTAGTTTCAAATGTGTCATACATGGAATTTTTTTTAATAAAATGTGACACATAATAAAAGTCAACTTATTCCATGGAAATTTTATTTTCCTTTTAATGAAATGATTCACATAATAAAAGCCAACTTATTTTCTACATGGAATTTTTTTTATAATAAAATGATTCACGTGTATAATAAAAGCTGACTTAGCTATTCGAATCTCCCTATCTTCTCCAAGAAAGACAAATATTCCACGCTCCTCCCTATCTTCTCCAAGAAAAACAATCCGCAATGTGATACGTATCTTCAATGTTGTGTTTGAATCTCCATTCGACGTTCTAAATTTGGAAACGCTGCATATTCAACTTTGGCATTTATATTGCCGTGTGAATGAAAATTTTTGTGCATATTAAAACATATTGCATTAAAATCGGGACCTAATTTAGTCATTGTAAAATTACAAATCGCGACTTATTTAAAGAAAACATTTTTACGCGTATTTTTTATGGGATTGTTTTAAAGTTTGTTGTATTTTAAAATCGGGACTTAAGTTATATGAATGTGTTATAATAATCTCATCAATCAAGCTTCTTTCATTT
This sequence comes from Tanacetum coccineum, assembly GCA_026074375.1. NCBI lineage: Eukaryota > Viridiplantae > Streptophyta > Magnoliopsida > Asterales > Asteraceae > Tanacetum > Tanacetum coccineum. Next base: position 2,136 of record BQNB010027525.1, read on the forward strand.
CTTATTACACTCATTGCCATATATAAAATTTTTCTTGATTGGAAGTTTACAATAATTGCTATGTATACATAGTGCATGTCTTTTGTGATTTGCGCTTATAGATGCCTCTATACACAAAACGTATGTATCAAACTTTCTCTACCAGTTGGCTGACAGGGGAGTAGAGTAAATTGCATAAATCGTCCATAAAGTTTGGCCAAATTGCATGTTTCGTCTCAAACATTACGAAAGTGCAAGGATCGTCAATGTGGGGAAACCTTTAGTGCAAGTATCGTCCATGTGAGGAAAACTTTAGGGAAACCTTTGGTGCAATACTTGCACCAAAAGGTTTCCCCACAGGGACGATCCTTGCACTTTCGTAACATTTGAGATAAAATATGCAATTTGGCCAAAATTTAGGGACAATTTATGCAATTTACTCCAGGGGAGTATGGAGCATTATTTATTAGCCATAAAAGCATAATAACGCATAATCCATCAATACTTTTCCTCATTTTCAGAAGTAACCCAATGGTGATTTGGTCCATATCCTTAGGACTTAGATGCAATCGCTTCAATACAAACCAAAGGTGATCAATCTTGAAATGCTCATCATGGACAAACATGTATTCAATAATTTCTTACTACGTATTCTGAAGCGTGTTTTACATTGTCGTTACATGTTTAATTTTGTTGTTGTACCTACTCATTTGTCTTTGCATTGTATATTTCAGTTTAGAAACAAGCATCAGCTCGGTTGGCTTTGGTCCCGGTACGAGTTGAACGAAGGTGAAGCTGTTACTTTGTAAATGTACGGTATTGGTGAGATCCAACGTTCTTATCAAATAGTGCGCAACCCAATGTGTCTTACCTTCGATAAAAGGATATTGGTTAAGAGGATAAATGATTTTGTTTGTTCAACTCACGACTTCGACATCAAACCGTGTAAGAAAATATTGGAGTGTAAATTTGAAGTTCAGTGAGTTGTATGCATTTTCAATTTTATGTATACTACGTCTTCATAATAGATTATGTACATGTAACATACATTATAGATATCTTTTTTAGAGGAGCTGAACTGTAATATATGTCGTGAGTGCATTCGCCGATTAAATTTCTCATTTCTTAAGGTCATGTGAAGATGCTCCACTCTTGATTGTTGTGATTCAGTTGTCTGGAATGAAGAAATGGGATGGTATTGTATTAGTCGCATCACTTATATTAGATTGTCAATTGATTTTAGAAACGTTTTATCAATATTGTATAAGCGAGGTGACTGTTCAAAACAGTTTATAGGGTACAAATAACGAATGCATTTTGAACAATGATTGTCCTTTAGTAAGAGTTTTAGTTTGACGTTTATGGATGTTAATAAAGTGTTATGTGTATATTATTAGATGATAAGTTAGTAAGCCCAAGCCCGGTCTGTGGGCTTAGGGTTCATTAGGATTTTCTCATGTAATCTCTATAAAGTGCATGAATAATAATCATAACCAACAGGGTTTATCATTGTCTAACAGAGCAGTTAGGGATGTGTCCTTTCTGTTTGATCCCTTTTGTGCTAAAAAAACACAAAAACATTAACGTAATAAAAAAAGGAACAAACTCGTGACCGAAGCACGAACAACAATAAAAGATTGTGTGGATTTGTAGCCTTAGCACAAATCACCAACACAAATCACGATTGTGTGGATTTGTGACATTAGCACCGAAAACTTCATAAATGCACCAAAGAAAGAAAAAAAAGATTTGTTACCCAGTGAACAAATTACTTGATGTTAAAAGATAGATATATGGAACGATAGAAGGAAAAAAAATATGGAAGGTTAAAGGGTGATGACTAGGGTTTGACAGGGTGGTTTAGGGGAGACGGCTCAGCGTAGCCAGTCTGAGGACCAGACCCGCTCCGATACCATGTTAGAATGATAAAACCCGCTGGTTATGATTATTATTCATGCATTTTATATAGAGATTACATGAGAAACCCCTAATGAACCCTAAGCCCACAAACCAGGCTTGGGCTTACTAACTTATCATCTAATACTCCTTAGCACTCCGTGTGGCGAAATCAAAAATGTTAGAATAATAGAACCTGCTGGTTATGATTATTATTCATGCACTTTATATAGAGATTACATAAGAAAACCCTAATGAACCCTAAGCCCACAAACCGGGCTTGGGCTTACTAACTTATCATCTAATATATATACCTACATGGCTATGTGAAATCAGTTTGATCTATTTATGTTATATATGTAATTTGTTGTCAATTTAAAGGTTATGAGGATCAATTTGCTAACACCATGCCCAAGTTATCTACGGGCACAAAGTACTTGACTCATGAAAAGTACGTAGGCAAGTTCAACATAGACGGACGTTCAGACCTGCCTAGAATGCGTTGTTTAATAATATTTAAAGAACAACTCAGTATCTTGCTATTAGGCAAGTTTCTGTACAGGAACATAGACGGACTTTCAAACCTGCCTAGGATGCGTTGTTTAATACAATAATGTTTACAGAACAACTCAATATCTTGCTATTCATTTTGAACATGTCTTCTATTTCATCGGGCAGAATAAAAAAGATGTGCAAAAATCATGTATTGAAACATACCATTTTAGGGTGACGAGTCAGTGGTGGTAGGCACTCTGTTTAATGAAGTCGTATAATTAAAATTTTCACCATTACCACATTCGTAGCGGTCATTTTAAGCTTGAATTTCACATGGATCGGTTCTTTGTTAAATTATAAAGATTGAATTCTATTTGAATTATGAAACATTAGATTTGCACAACCGAACAAGACTTTGTGTGGATCATTTGATGAAAAAGTTGCATTGACGCCACTATAATCTGCGGAAGCCATTTTGGTAAGCGAATTCTTATCGCAAGGATAAAAATATCATGTTCGTATAAACATTTTTCGTTAAATATTGTAAGGAAGCAGTTTCATGCGTCTGTCTCTTTCGCGATGACAATTAACAAAAGTCAAGGACAATCTCTTAGAAAAGTCGGTTTTTATTTAACATGTCCATACACATGGCTAATTATATGTAGCCATCTCTCGGTTAGGAGCAAAAAAGGATCTACGTGTACACGTATCTCACATTAATAGAAATAAAGGACCAAAGATGTTTAGTTTCTTTTCTGGATTTTTTAAATTATTGCGTTTCATATAACGTATTTTTTATTATTACCAACTCTATACTTTACGTTTGTTTATCCTTGTGTGGTTCTTTTTCACTTATAACTTCATAATACGCAATCTTATTTGCTTCTTTCTTTGACGTTACTTAGAAATACCCGTGAATTTCACAGGTCTTTTAGCTAGTAAACTGATATACTGGAGTTGTTGTATAGGAGGTCAAAATGGGTATGGGTGGTAACGGGCTGGGTTGACTTGCAAACACAATTTTGTCCACGTCTAAGATTTTACTCAGATATAATTAACACCTAAAATACGACTACAAAACAACTATTATTATAAAAATTAATCTAAATTTTGTAATAGATCAATTATACAATCTATACAATTATTGGGCGCCCTAGTTCCATTGTCAGGTCGGCCTGGTTTCTTCCTGACCCTTCCGTCCGACCCTATGGGTTTGGTTCTTTCTTTAACCCGATCCACCTCACATACACCGCTCTTTCTTATTACACACGTGGGAGCTACGTGTTGTGTTCTCCATCTTCTTGATTTCTATAACACCTTAATGGATTCTATAATCCAACTTATTGAATTGCATGTGTTCCAGTTGTCTAACATGTTTAAGATTTTGGGGTTGCTTGCATGTGTTTGATCAAAGTTTTGGTTTATCTGTTAGCATCTGATAATATGTAAATTTTTTTACTTTTTTATGGCAATTTTGTATAACGAAGGTAGGATTAGGGTTATGTTTTATTTATGGTTTTGGTTGATTTTATGTTTTCTTATAAATTTTAAGAGTTTATGAGATGACCTGATTAGTTTCTTTTTGTTTTCGTCTATTTGGATTGGCTTATTTTCCCAGCTTATGAGGCTATTTAATGTTTAGAAATAGCTTCTTACACCCGGGCCGTAGGATTATGAGCAGGTTACTTTTTAAGGCTTATGGGGTTGGTTTGCTGAGGCTGATGATGTTTTTTTGCATTTATGTTTGTTTAGATCATACAATACGAGCGCACATATCTTGGCGGGGCAACCACGCCCGTGATGTGGTTGCAGCCATGATGTGTGTTTGGTTCCGCTTCTATATGTTAGAAATCATTATCTAAATAACTTAATATTATATTAATATTAAACGAGCTACGCAGCGGAATATAAAACATATAGCATAAATTATTAACACATAAAAAACATAAAAAAAATAAGGAAACATACCTATATCAACCAAGCTAGTGTCGAAACACAAGCATCTTCCAAGTTACTAAGGTAAGTAACCTCTACGTGTATCCACACTACACGTCAAACGATATCACCCGAATGCTAGTTCTTCAACCAATGATCAAGCAAAAATACTAGAAGTAATCGAAGCTTAAAACTCCCTTACGTGGGGTGTTTCTAGGCGTCGACTACAAGAGAAGAAAAGAGAGGGATGAGAATTATAAGCTCTAGGGTCTTCCTTATATAGTGATGATTTTAAGGTTTACCTAAAATACATAACTTGGAGAAAAAGATAGCTCAAAAGCCTAACCCAACCCCTAGGGGTCTAGGCCGGTCGAACCACCCAAGGGATATCCCCTTGGGTTGACTTTTTAACTTTTCTTTTATTTATGGATAATTACACTTAATTCCCCATAATTAAAAAGCCTTATTAGTTAGTTATCTCTAACGAACTAATTAACGACCGTTAGTATTTCATCGTTGAACATATTAATATAAATATACAAATATGTTATTATAAACATTAATAGAATGATACTAAGTGTAAACGTGTGTGACCCCGTAGGCTTACGTTATTCTAGCTGTATAAATATCTGTATGACATGAGCACAAAACAACAGCTTCCACTTGCGAATGTCTCATTAATATAATATAACATACTAACACTGACAAATAGTCTAGCAACATCATCAATGCTCCCAGAAATACCTGAGTATGCAGTTTTGGTAAAAAGACTTAGCCTTCAATGGTTTCAGTTAGTCCTATCCTTTTATTTCAGATACAATGTTAAATATGGATATAGATCAATAGTCATTCTATAATTTAACGATTATGTTTCTCGCATATGTATTGATTCAGATCACCAAATGTAAAAATAATCATCTTAACTACACTTTGGGCACGACCATGCAAATATCTGATCAACCCAACGAGGGGCCCAATAAGTATCTTACTCCCAAACATGTGGAGGAATAAATCCTATTTTAACTACAAGTGTCCGTCGTGCACTTCAAAACATTTCTGAAAATAATCCGTATAACTACCTTATGACAGCATAGCGGTAGACTATAGCCAAGAAATGCTATCCATACACGAAAAACCTGCTTGCATATTAAGTCTAAGGATAAACATAACTTTCACCATGTGTGTAATGCACCTAATGACGCCGATCCATAAAGTGATTAACACAGGTAGGGTATCCAATATTCAACCTCATTAAATAACATGTGAAGTTGTGTTAGCCTTAATTTTATTAAGTCGAACAAGAATGTTATCGGTCATCATAGTTAATATTACTCTTGTATTGTAATAGGCTAGTCGGGTTTAACGAGCTTGGACTATAATATAATATTGTCCAAGTTTAGGGCTCTTAGCCTATCAAATGCCAAGCCCGACCCAATAGAAAGCCCATGAGTCCATCTAAAGGCCCATGGTATATAAACACTCTCCATCCCATGGAGAGTGTGTGTTGGTCATTTCATGTATGTATTTTACATGTGAAAACCTCCCACTATTATTTTCTTCTCTCTAATAATATTCTTCCTTTTTCCATCTTATTTCTTATTCTTATTCGGCTTATTGTTAGCTTATTATTATAGTTATCATCATAATTATTCATGGAAGCCGGTGGTAAAGATCGTCCTCCAATGTTAGCACCTGGTAACTACGTTCAGTGGAAATCTAGAATCCAATGATACATTGACACCAAACCAAATCACGAGCTTATCTACTTTTATCTCAAGAATCTACCATACAAATACAAGTTCATGCCTACAGATGCTAATGCCACTCCCGCTACACCTGGTAATGAAGGTACTTCACAACAACCAAGGGGAGAAGTAATGGAAAAATTAACAATTGTATCAAAAGACACTCATAATTAGATCACTGCTAAAGCTAAAGCTTTTTAGTGTTGGGTTTGTGCTCATGTCATACGGATATTTATACGGCTAGGAATATGTGAGCCTATGGGGTTCACACACGTTATACACATAAATATCATTCTATTGGTATACATATAATAATATAAGCGTATTTATTATATATGTATTAATACTCGATTGATGTATATAATAATAAAAGTGTATATTTATTATGTATATTAATATTCCAACGATAGAATACTAACGGTCGTTAATTAGTTTGTTTACGAATAATTAACAATAAGCCTTTTTTATTAATGGGTAATTAAATGTAATTAACCATAAATATTAAAAAAGTCAAAAAATCAACACCAAGGGTATATTATGGACTTATTGTGGCCGGTTATGGTATAGGAAAGAAGAGGGACCAAAGTGTCAAGATTAGGTAGCTTTTTCTCAAAGCTATGTAATCCTACTCCTAACACTATAAATAGAGGATCCCTAGACCTCATTATTTATCCCTTCTCCTCATTTTCTCTTGAATATTTGAATCTAAGCAAAACCATTGGGGACGATTTTGTTTGTTCGATTACTTGACGTATTCTTGAAGTTGGTTCGTGGAACTAGCATTCGGGTGGTATTGGTTGACGTGTAGTGTATGAACACGTGGAGGTTACTTACTTTAGTAACTTGAAGGGTTTTGGTTTCGCATGTAATATACACATGCATGTACTCGAAGAAGTCTTCGGTTCTTCACGTAGCTTGGTTGCTATTCGGTATGTTTTCTGTTTATTGTTTATGTTAATTATAAGTGCTATATGAATTAGATCCGCTGCGTAGCTCGTATAATATTAATGTAATATTAGGTTATTTTAGATAACGATTTCTAAAAGTGGCATCACGAGCCAGTCAATATAGCTTTATAATTACATAAAAACGGAAAAAAGATGTAAAAAATGCATATTTTGTGTATATTTATTACCTTTTATGTTAAACCTATTTTAGGAATTTATTTAGTGAAACAAATTCCTCCTAAAGATCACATAAACTATGGAAATTAAATATGCTAAATATTTTGTGAATATTATTTTCCTTTTATGTGATATCTTATTTTTAGAAAATTATTTTGTAAAATATTTTGTCCTAAAATATCAAATAAATATGGAAAATATATATTTACTTGCCTTTTTTATGTGAAATCTTATTTAAGAAATTATTAAGTGAAATACATTGTCCTAAATATCACATAAAATAAAGAAACAAAATATGTGAAAGTTTTTACATTATTTAATTTAGCATAAACTATAAAAAATACTTAGGCGAACATTACACTTGATAAAACTAAAATAGACAACTAAAATGAAACTAAGGGGAAATTAAGTTATAACAAATTGAATATATGTTGCATTAAAATAAAGAACATGTTTTTACCCTCAATACGAAATATAATAAATAAATTTCCGGATGACGTAATATAAAGTGATTAAATAACTAAAAAACCATCAAATATTTATATTCCATAAATCGTAACAGCAAAATAAAAGTTAAACGTTCTTGTAAATCTAAAAGTGCAATTTAGGAGATTTCTCGGAAAACTATAAATAATTCTACCATGTTGATGGCCCAACTCATAAATACTCTTATTATGTGAATGTACCTATAAATAGTTCTACCACGTTGATGACCCAACTACATAGTGCATGATCATCAAACATCTTGATTACTTATATTATGTTTAAATGAGTTGAAATATGTGTTTTTTCTCTTCTATTTTACCCTTCATTATTCCACACATACTGTATACCCAAACCTTAGGAATATAGTCTTCTGAACACAACTGTCAGTCATTCGTTAATTAGTTTGAAATCAAAATTCAAACTCTTATTAAGATGATTTTATTTCTGTGATTTGTGCAATTCTTCTATTCGAGCTCCCAACTCTGTCCATACACCATGAATTCATAGCACTAAGGGATTGTACCCTCATATACGACTTCATTACCCTCAGAATAAAAAAAATGACGTAATCAACTTGTAATATTCATACTCTTTTCATCTTCACAAGTAAAAAAGAACAAAAACCAACGCAAATGAAAACAATAACAGATAATAAAAAGAATTTGCCATTAAAAAGTTGTACCTTGTGGGTTCAAGAACTGAAAAACTACCTCATCCTTGAAGAACAATTGTATTCATTTGGCATGGTAAACAAACACTTTTTTTCATTCTATTCCATATCTCTAAGAACAAATATATTACATGATGTTTAATAACTTGAAGGAAAACCCTATAAGAATTGGAGCGAGAATTACCTGCTTTTGATTGTACCATGACCTCCATGCCTTAGTTCCAGCCATCAAATGCGTCCATACTGCAAGATATCATTTGTTTTCGGAATATGCTGAGTAAGAAATACAAACGGACGTGTAAAGGCTGTAGATGTCGATCTTTTTCTATTGTCGAAGAACTTCATCCACAGCCTGGGTGCAATCATGGTTAGTATCATAGTTCAAAGACAACACACCTTAATTCCCTGGATGCATGCTTCTGAAAATTTGGAGGCTTTCCAGCATTTCGCATCTTTCTTTGAAAAGCAGCTACATCATCGTATTCATCATCAGTGCCACCGAACTCTTCTTTAATAGTTCTAATCTGATTTACATTCAATAAGTAAGGCAGAAATCCAAAAACATATTTTCATTTTTCATACAACAAATTATTTTATTAAGCAACCAATACAATCATCTTATTCATATATTTAAATTTTTTATATTGATACCTTGTTTTCGCAAATATATCAGCCAGGCTATTTTAAAATCTTCAGATTAAGGACTTAACTGCTGGTGCTAACTTGTTCATATTTTATTATCTGTCTTGCAATGAAATACCTGGTTTTAGTACTCGAAATTGCATTCATGCCATGCAATATATTGAAGGGTTAGAAGGCAGAAGATTCACTCCGGCTCACATCTTTTGTGTTGGTGGAATCAGAGGAAATGCGTAAATGCATCCATATTCTCTTTTGAATCAGATAGAGTAGAAGTGCCTCATAAACTAAATCCTTTTGACAACAATCATGCTCTTCTCACCAACTATTAACTACATCTTTCTATCTTTCGGAGAGAGTGAAATTTACCGTATGGATTCGTTCAGTGTCTTACCCTTAAAAAATTCACCCAACATCTAGTCAAGATCTTTTTCTGTATACATGATGTACTTATGAGGATTCTTCCCATTCTAGATAGTTGTCATGTGATAGAAACATAAAATTTTATACTCGGATTAAGGCAATCTTAGCATTCTATATTTTGTGATTACCCAATGCTTGTTAGACATGATATAAGCTATAGGGTGCAAACCCCACCCCCCCCCCCCCCCCACCCCCCCGTAAAGAGGGCCAAGGCAGATTGAGTCGCGGGTTCAGATAGAGTAGCCATTTATATAGCAGACAAACTGGGTTATCTGGGTTAGGTATCACCCCGACTAAAATGTGAAATGAACGGTGTTTGCTTACAAACTTGATTTCCCAAAATTGCCACTAAACCCATCGTCATGTGTAGTCAGAGCCATCATCAATCCTCGCAAACTCCATTGTCACCATTTGCCCCTGCACCTAAAAGTTAGAGTAGAAGAACTCATTAACACATTCTACCTAACATCTTAAATCTTGACCAAATTGAAATTTATTAATGGCTATAGCAGCATACCTGCGACTATGGAGTCATACTTACACAAAAGGAGGGCAGTGTAGTTCTTTATTTGGTGGGGGCGTGTATCTCAGATCCATCTTTGGGGAGGTTTAGGATTTAGATTATAGTTTTTATTTTATTTGTTGATTGATTTTTGTTGGATCCGTCCTTTTAGGGAATCCAGAAATCAATAGCTTTTATTTTTTGTATTTTGAGGGTTGACTTAATCAAATGGTCAATCCTATGTGGCACTCAAAATGAATTATGTGGCATATTCCTGAATTTTGAGTGGAAGACCATTCTCTCTCTATCCTTCCTATATATAGGTTTTAGATATATATATATATATATATATATATATATATATATATATATATATATATATATATATATATATATATATATATATATATATTGTTGCTTATTTATCTTGTAATAAATTGTCAACCATGGGTTACGTGCATGCAAACCATGGTTATTAAGCTTAATATATATGTTAAATGGCATGAAATCATTACGCGAATTAATTGGTTAATTACAAAAGATAAGAATACTTTTGTTAAATTATTGTTTTAATTACGTAAATGATTATGTTTAGTATGATTAATTTGGTAAATATGTTTTGCATGTTTTATATATATATTGTGGCGTTTTATTATATATATAATTATGCAAAAATGATTTTCAAAATTAATATGGACTAAAAGTACATGATTAAAATGCTTATTGTGTGATACGTACACTTTGCTAAATCATGGACTATATACGTAAATTTTGTAATTTTCTTGCAAACGGTCTATAACGCATGGGATTAGTGGTTTCCGCAAGGGAACTCACGACGGAACAATACAAGAATAAACAAATTTTACATAAACGCTTTAACAATATTTAAAGTATGTCGTAATCGTTACCAGGGTTTGATTATTTCTCATGGGGAATTAACCTTATCTGTAGTAAGATCACTTATACATGGAAATATTGTAAACATGGTAACCCTAATTTTATAAATGACATGCGGTTTATAAAATTATGGAATTTCTATTTATAGAAAGTTTTTCAAACAAAAATGGAAATGTTTTAAAATAACTAGTGTTATAAGGTTGTATGCACGCTTCCTTATACACATTTTTGGCAACCTTGTTCTTATCAAATAATACCCTGAAAATTAACTATGTATGCCATCCAAGTATGGAATCACTTAAGTTTGTTTTTTTACTCTAAGACAGTCTTAGGTGAATTGCAAAACAAGGTAATATAACAATCGTATGGTCAGACCTGTGATTGTAAAATTACAGATTTTGTATTGGACGACTTATACCGAGTATAGTTGGTCAGACCTTCGACCCGAGGCATACGATGGGGTTAAACATGCTACTTGACATTATAATTATGGATTATATTGCCTTGTGCCCCATAATGGCTAAGAGTTGCACATGTCGGCAATTATCTCCTGCAGATTACCTTTTGAGTTTACCATTTCTAGTAGATTAACTGCATTAATGGTAGAACGTCAAGTTGAATCTTAGACCCTTATAAAATTAATTGTTTATTTATATAAACATGGGTAGTTAATTTTTAAGGGATGAATTATCGAAAATACTGAAAATGAACTTTTCAAGTTCTTTTAATATATTAATGCAACGTATACCATAAACAAAGGTTTGTTCTTACTTGTGAAAGACAAACTGTGTCTATTTTTCTTGGGAAAATAAGACTATTTCCTATACTTCTCACTTGTAGGAAAAGTTATAATAGGAATGAAAGAATTATCCTAAATTCTAATCGAACTCATACCAAACTTCATGTTAAGTTAATTAGACTTCTTATTCTTTTAAGATTGCTTCAGTATCCTTTTTTGATTTTGAAATCTTTGAATCATAATAAGTGTTAGCCTCAGAATATTAAGTCAAACTAGGATTCTCGATCTTTATTATATTACGTTGTAATAGGCTAGAAATGGTATCAGACTCGTTTTATGTAAGCTAATATTGCACATGTATCGGGCTTAAGCCCAAGTTATCCCGAGCCCGGCCCAAGTAACAAACCTACTCGGCCCATAAGGCTTAATGAAAGCCGGCCCACAGAAAGTATAAATACCCCTCTCTAAGTGTGGAGAGGGTGTTGGTCTCATTTGTATTTTCTTACATTGTAATCAACCATCTTTTTTTCTCTCTTTATTTCTCTCTCAAAACATCTCTCTACAATTTCTTTATATCTTCTTTCTATTTTCTTGGTTACTATAGTGAAGTGAAAGTGATTCTTGGTTCCAACAATTGGTATCAATTGCCACGGGGTGGGTTCGTGATTTATTTTTTTCTAGTTGTTGTAGTTTGGGAAAAGAAAAAAATCAATCGACAACATGTTTTGAAAAAGTAGTGTTTAGATTCAAACAATAAACGTTTTCTTGCAAACACAAATTGTCAACGTTTTTTGTTATGTTTTTTATGGTGTTAGTATTCTAGGAAACAACAACCATGATGTTTCCTTAAATCAAACATCTAGTTTTTTTTCTTCTTTCTTTCTTCTTGTATCGGTACTATTCGTCATTTAAGTTACGGTTTTTACTTTGTTTCTTTTTTCTCTCGAGCTCCTTACAACTTATTGACAAAACTTAGTTGAGCTTATTCTCAAGCTACTTTTTATCTACGATTGGCATCACGAAGACAAAAGAAAGGACACAATGATGTTAGTACAATATTTGAAGGCACCGGATACGCATCATTGTTGAAGGCATCGGAATATCATATTTCTTTCATCCACTGGATACACATCATTGTTGAAGGCACCAGATACGCAACAACTCTTTGACGACCGGATACGCATTTCTTTCTTCAACCGGATACGCATCATTTCTTGATCAACCAGATACGCATCATTCCTTATTCAACCGGATACGCATCACTATTTGTCAACCGGATTAGCATTTACAAGGACCACTGGATTCACATTTTGTTATTCAACCGGATACGCATCACTATTTGTCAACCGGATTAGCATTCACTTATCAACGTTGCATATTTCTTTAACCACCGGATTAGCACATCTCTTTCATGAACCGAATTAGCAACGCAACATAATCAAACTATACACGTTTTTAACTAATTTTGGGTTTTTTTGGTTTCGAGTGACGGTTCATTACGAGACTTCTAACCTATACCATTGTGATCGTGATCCTTTTTCAATCAACATGGTATATTCACATTTCACCGACGATAACTGTATGAGTTCGTATGATAGAAACCAAAACTGTAACCTAATTTCAAAATTTAAAAACGAAGAAGACATTCTTTTGGAGGGAAATTTGGTTTATTAATTAACAACTTTTGGCATTTGTCACATGCAGTCCCTGGAAGCCCTTAACCCTCCAAAGTGATCCTATATTACATTTTCAGTCCCTACAACTTCAACAACAACAACAACAATTTCAACAACAAGTCATCATTGTTTCACGGTTTCTTCTTGATTTTGTAAAATCCCATAAAAGATTCCATTATTTTCTCGGTTTAAATCAAAGACTTGTAAAATCCCGTGAATGTTAATTGATTTCAATCCACAACAACAATCACTTTACCTACTTAAGATCCTACAAATCATTTTCACTTCATAATTTAACAAATCATTCATCATGACTACTCTAATCACATCTTCCACAACCGACGGTCAAATGCATAACAACATCATGGCAGCTGGTTCAAGGGATCGTCCACCAATGCTTGCACCGGGAAGATATGCTCAGTGGCAATCACGTTTCTTAAGATACATTGATACAAGACCAAATGGTGAATGCATTTTAGAAGGTCCATACCAACTTACTACTGTAACAATCCTAGCTGTACTTGCAATAGATGATTCTCTAGCAGTTCCAGAACGAATAGCAGTTGAGACACTCTTGAATATGTCTCCTGAAAACAAAGAACATTATCAATCGGAAAAAGAAGCAATTCATTTGTTATTGACTGGAATTGGAGATGAAATCTACTCAATTGTTGATGCATGCAAAATAGCTCATGACATATGGATAGCTATTGAAAGACTTCAACAGGGTGAATCTCTTAACATTCAAGATGTCAAGACTAATTTGTTTTGGGAGTTTGGAAAATTCACTTCTCATGATGGAGAGTCAATAGAGTCATACTACTCCTGGTTTTAAAAGATGATGAACGAATGATAAGAAACAACTTGACAGTTGCTACGATGCAAGTCAATGTTCAGTTTCTTCAATAACTTCAACCAGAATGGTCAAGATTTGTAACAATTGTTAAGCAAAATCATGACTTAGACACAGTATCATATCATAAGCTCTTTGACGTTCTGAAACAGTATCAAAAGGAAGTTAATGAAATCCGTGCTGAGAGAATAGCAAAGAATGCTAATCTATTAGCACTTGTTGCTGCTGCTCAACAATTTCCATATCCTTATTATCCAGCACCAAAATCTCATAAATCATATGCACCACCATCAAAACAAACATCTTCCACCAGATCTAATGCATCTACCAAATTCAAAGGCAAAGAGATAGCCAAACCAATCACACCTCTATCTGAGTTTGCTTCTGAAGAAGACAGTGATCCAGAACAAGTTCAGAGAGATAAGGATATGCAGAAAAATTTGGCACTCATTGCAAAGTACTTCAAAAAGCTATACAAACCTACCAACAATAACCTCAGAACTTCTTCAAACTCCAGAAACAAAAATGTGGATACTACTTCAAGGTACAAGAATGACAATCAGACTGGGAAGTTTGGGAATCAGAGGACAATAACTGTTGCTAGGGCTAGGGAGACTGTAGGCAGTCAGGTAGTGCAGCAGAGCGGGATACAGTGTTTCAATTGCAAGGAATTTAGTCACTTTGCTAAAGAATGCAGGAAACCAAAAAGGGTAAAAGACTACACGTATCATAAGGAAAAGATGTTGCTGTGCAAACAAGCTGAGAAAGGTGTTCCATTACAAGCAGAATAAGCATATTTGCTAGAGGACACAGATGAGGAGATCGATGAATAAGAACTAGAAGCATATTATGGTTTCATGGCAAAGATTCAACAAGTCTTACCTCCATAATCAAATTCAACTGTTGAGCCATTGGAACATGTATAATACGATGCTGAATATAATGTGTTTGCCAATGAGAGACAACATTCTGAGCAATCGGAAGCCATTAGTAACACATGTGTAGTGGAAAAGGTTGATAGTAATGTCATCCCTGATTCACCAGATATGTATGATAATGATATTCAGACTGACCAAAATGCTGAAGATGAGCGTGCTGCGCTTGCTAATTTAATTGCAAATTTAACACTTGATACTGAAGAGAACAAAAAGATTTTAAAGCAATTAAAGAAAGCAAACGCATCATTGACTCAAGTATTAAAGGAGTGCAAATCTAATCTTGAGGAATCTAATACTACTCGCGATAGTTGCCTAATTGCACTTCAAAATAAACAGACTAAGCTTGAGAAATACACGACCATAAATGACCGTACAGTTGACTATGACAAACTTAAACGCAAGTTAAATGACACTCTAGGACTATTAGCTCAAAAAGAGATTGACATCAAAGAAGGTTTAAAACTTAAAGCCTATGAAATTTTAGTTGTTAAAGAGAAACATGATGAGTTAGTCAAATAGAGTCTTTAGCAAAGTCACATTACAAAGGTCTTGTCAAAGAGAAAACAAAGGTAATAACGGATTTGAAACTTAAGGAAGAAAAAGACATTGACAAAATGATTTCAATGGAAAAGCAAATAAAGTTTTTGAATGAAATTGTTTACAAAAGGAATCAATCAATTCAAACCATTCATATGTTAGCTCTCAAAGGCCCAACATTCAATGGTAGACCAAACTTTGCAAATATAATGTACCTCAAAAAGGCTCAATCTGAAAAATAATGTTTGTATGGTACCATTCTAGGACCTAATCTGATCTGCCAAACAGACTCGTCCCCGATAGGGAAGAGACCCTGACTCTTGAAAAAGAGAGTCGATCAAAATTGAATACAGACTTAGTGAAACCTTATGATTACACAAAGCAAAATAGTCTTTATGAAAATTTTAAACCAGCTTCAAAGGAATATCATGATCAGTTGGCACATGCAAATGAAGTCAGGAAGAAAATGTGGAGAAAATCTTTTGTTAAAACTAAACCAAAATTTTTCAAAAACATCGGTTTCTTACCTAATTCAAAATCGATCAGTAAAAGTCGACAAGCTTATAATGTAATGACAAATAACATAAATCATTTTAGAGAACTTGTTGATCAAGCTTGGGAAAAGCATTCTCATGATCATTTTCGTGCACCAACTGCTCATGATATGGAAATCCTAATTAAGACATGTTTGATGCCTCTTGCCCTAAAGACACAAAATGATAGTTTCACATTTGTTCATGAACTTAAGCAAGAAATGCATGCTGATTTAAAGTACGTTGAATCCCTTGAAAAAGAAATTGACGAACTTGAATCTGATAAAGCAGAATTTTCAAACATGTATGATATACTTTTGCAAGAATGTGTGTCTAATGATGTTATGTGTTCTTATTTGCATTCGTTATCTGATTTAGATGCTCATGCTGAATTGCAATGCTTATATGTTCATAAAGTGAAAGAATGTGAATGTCTTGCACAAAAGCTTTCTAAACAAACTGAAACTGTTAGTGAAGAAGTTTATAATGAGCTTTCACGAAGTTTTGCAAAATTAGAAAAACACTTGATTTCTCTTAAACTTGCTTTACAACATTGTAAAGAACAAATGAAAAATGACAAAGTTTGCAATGAAACAACATCAAATGTATTTCAAAAAGAACGTGAACAATATCATGAAATACAAGATTTGAAAGCTCAATTGCAAGACAAGAACATTGCCATAAGTGAGTTAAATAAACTCATCAAGAAATGCAAAGGAAAATATGTGGAAACTAAGATTGATAAACCATCTGTTGTTCGACAACCAAATGCATGATTCCAAAACCATCAGTTTTAGGCAAACCAGCTCCTTTTTCAGACTCTCTTGAGAGGAAATTTTTTTCAAAGACAGAGTTGGTTCCCAAAACTAATGTGTCAGAGCGTTTATCAAAATCAGTCAATACATAAATTTTTCCTCAAACCGCAAGGCAAGCTGTAAGAAACACAAATGTGATTAAACCAGGAATGTATCAAATTAACACTAGGACAACACAAGCTAGAGCATCTCATTTGCCTCAGACTTTTAGGAATACTAACTCTCGTGTGTCTACCTCTACAAGAGTAATTCACAGAACTAATGTTAGCAGACCACAACTTAGGAGCACTTAAATGAAAGATAATGTCGTGCCAAACAATAGTAAAGTAAATAATAAGAAGACTGAAGTAGAAGACCACCCTAGGATTTCTAGTATTTCTAATAAAACAAAGTCTGTAACTGCATGTAATGACAATTTAAAATCCAGAACTTCAAATGCTATTGCTGTTTATGCTACTTGTGGAAAATGTTTGGTTAATTCAGATCATTTTGCTTGTGTTACTAAACTTTTGAATGACGTGAATTCTAGAACTAAGAAGCCTAATGTAGTGCCTATTAGTACTAGAAAACCTAAAGGTCATGCGAACAAATCTGTTGCAACACCCCCCAGGAGAATAGTTGCATCAGAATCCACTATCTAGAAATCCAAGAGTTACTATAGGATGTTGTATGAGAAAACTAGTAAGGCATGGAAATGTTGGATAGAGCAACAATGCCCATCAGGATATAAATGGGTTCCTAAGACAAAAATGAAATGGGTGCCTAAAACTAAGAATGGCAATGTAAAAAAGAGAGTTAGCTTTGCCATAGATAATGTATCTAGGATAACTAATGTCTTAAAACTCACAAATTCTTTAGGATCCAATTTGTTAAATATTCTATCGTCCTCTAATTCTCTTGCATATTGTTCAACTCATCCTATTCATTGTTGACTCTGGATGCACAAAGCATATGACAGGCAATCTAAAGCTGTTGTGCAATTTTGTTGAAAGATATCTGGGTACCGTTCGCTTTGGCAATGATAAATTTGCTCCAATTCTTGGTTATGGAGATTTGGTTCAAGGAAATATCACGATCAACATGGTTTATTACGTGGAAGGCCTCAATCATAATCTCTTTTCGGTTGGTCAATTTTGTGATGCGGATTTGGAGGTTGCTTTCCGAAAATCTACGTGTTTCGTTAAAGATCTTCAGGGAAACGATTTACTCACCGGTAACCGTGGATCTGATCTCTATACAATTTGCCTTCAAGAAATGACTTTATTAACTCCAATCTGTCTCATGGCTAAAGCCTCACCAACTCAAGCATGGTTATGGCATTAAAGACTTTCTCATCTTAACTTCGACTACATCAACTTGCTTTCAAAGAAAGATGTCTTGATTGGTTTACCTAAGTTGAAATATGTCAAAGATCAACTATGTTCTTTTTGTGAAGTGAGTAAAGCAAAAAGAAATACATTCAATACAAAGGCTGTTCCAAGTTCAAAAGGACGGCTAAATTTGCTTCACA
This sequence comes from Tanacetum coccineum, assembly GCA_026074375.1. Lineage (NCBI taxonomy): Eukaryota > Viridiplantae > Streptophyta > Magnoliopsida > Asterales > Asteraceae > Tanacetum > Tanacetum coccineum. Next base: position 20,528 of record BQNB010027525.1, read on the forward strand.
TGAACTTATGTGGTCCAATGCGGGTTATAAATGGGAAGAAATATATTTTGGTAATTATAGATGACTACTCTAGATATACTTAGACTCTATTTCTAAGATCCAAGGATGAAACACCAAAAGTTCTAAAAGATTTCCTCAAGATGATTCAACAAAATCTTTAAGCCCCAATAAAATCTGTTCGCACTGACAGAGGCACAAAGTTCTTAAACAAGACACTCCATGCATATTTCAAAGAAGAAGGAATTGAGCATCAAACTTCTACTCCTCGAACACCTGAACAGAACGGCGTTGTCGAAATACGAAATCGTAATCTAGTCGAGGCTGCTCGAACGATGCTCTCAGCTTCTAAACTTCCTTTGTTCTTTTGGGCTGAAGCAATTGCAACTGCATGTTATACTCAAAACAGATCTATCATTATCCCGACACATGAGAAAATGGCATATCACATCATTAATGACATGAAACCTTCAATTAAATACCTTCACATTTTTGGTTGCACTTGTTACTTAACCAGAGATGGTGAAAATCTTGACAAGATGAAAGAAAAAAGGGGATCCGTGCATTCTTGTGGGATACTTCACTAAGTCTAAGGGATATAGAGTTTATAACAAGAGAACTCGATTGATAGTTGAATCCATACATCTTAGATTTGATAAAATCAAAGAGATGTCTGAGATGTCTGTTGATAATAACACTTCAGGCCTCGTTCCCCAACGACAAAAGGCATCAGATTATGACAACTCTGGCCCCGTCCCCCAACTACAAAATGTTTCTTCGTCAGCAGATACAACAACTCCGTCACAACAAGAGTTGGATCTTCTTTTCGGCCCTCTGTACGATGAATTTTTCAATGAAGGTACTTCAAGTGTCAACAAGTCTTCTTCTCTCATCGATAATTCTAAACAACAAGACACACCACCTATAATGAATATTCAGTCTTCAACAAAACCAACAACTCCAACTACAACTGTCAATGCTGAGGAAAACAACAACGATAATCAAGCAGAAATTCAAGTAGACAATGCACATGTTGAGGACAACGAATTCTACAAAGTCTTTAGTACACCGGTACGTGAAGAAACATAGTCATTCTCTCGCTATGTTAATCCGTCAAATATGGATACATTCTACCAACCTCATCAATCTGAACACCGATGGACAAAAGCTCACCCGTTATCTCAAGTTCTTGGAAATCCATCCAAGCCAGTGCAAACAAGACGACAACTTGTAACAAATCCTGAAATGTGTATGTTCGCACTCACCGTGAGTACAGCTAAACCGAAAACCATTAAGGAGGCAATGTCTGATTCCGCATGGATAGAGGCAATACAGGAAGAGTTTCATCAGTTTGACAGACTACAAGTTTGGGAACTCGTCGACAAACCCTTTAGAAGATTATGGATTTTGACTGCCAATACGCCGTATCCATCAAGGAAGATACGGTGTATCCGTGCCTGCACTCACCAAAGACCAAGAAGGAAACAAGATCTATACGTCGTATCCAGAGAAAATCAATACGCCGTATTGAAGATATAGTATGTGAAGATTCTGGAAGATATCAAGCGTGGTCCCTACTCCAAGAAACCCCAATATGTCGTATCCAACCCATTAGATACGCCGTATCAAGACCGACTCCATACAATATAATAGAAAACTCAAAAACGAGTTTTAACTGTGCTAAATCATATTCTCGACACCTAAACCATAAAAGTCATTTTTCAGAGGAGAAAAAAAGCAGAAGAGGTTAAGCAACGTTATCAATTCCATAGGAGACATCGTGTAATTCCATATACTTTAGCAATCGTTCAGTTTTTGGTATCATTTGTTAACTCGGTTAGTTTACCTTGGCTAAATAATTGCTCTTGTATTTATTATGACGTTTAAAGGCTAATACCTTTGGGTTTTAGCCATTATTATAAAGACTTGAATGTTTGGTTTTGTTTATCTCGATTTCTTGATTTATCATTGAATGCTTGTTTATGTTTATCAATTTATACTTGTTTACGTGCTTTTGTATGTGACTTATCATTCAATTGGATTTAGTGATACAGACCAAGTAATCTAGATACCGGGATAGCTCTCTCTATATAGTAATTTATACATCTAGAATCATAGGATCACAAATATTGTCCTTCTAAATCTGTGTCTAGGATACGCTTCGGGCTTAACTAGTTAATTGGATATTGCCTTTGGTTTATTAATCGTGTTGACTAGAAGGTGGACCTAGATAATTCAACAAATAATGTTTTGATTCCATTAGATAGTTGGACAAGTAGACTACTAGTGTATAAATTGCCATTCAACAGTAAGTGGGTAAAGTCTCTATGAGCTAGGGTTTAACAAGATCACCATTGCTTTGATCCCTAAGATAGATTATAATTAGCAAATAAGGATGCTTTATGCGGATGCTTTAATTGTGACAGAATTAATGTGTCTAGGTCTTAAGAAGAAGTCCTACCTAAGTCTTACGAATGATATGCCACCTCGAGAGAAGAAATCATTGCACTTAATAAACAAACCAACGTTCTAATCGGATTAATAATGGTTAATGCAATTTTCTTATATTTGGCTAGACCGCTCTTTTATCTTCTGTTAATTTGCTTGCGTGGGTTAAAGTGCCTTAAATTGATTGTAGTCACCAACCAAACTGTGCCAGTCTCTCAGGCTGAAAACTTCCTTTTCATGTTAGAATTAGAATTAGACTAATATAGGTTTAACATAGGATTAGAATAGATTAGAATTAACATAGATTTGAAAACCAAGATATTAATAAATTGATAGATTTAACCTCGCTTCAAGTGTTTGACACCCTACTTAGCACGAAACTACCACCGACCGGGTATACTGCCATAATTGAATTTGAGATTTACGTTAGCGTTTGTCGTTTGATGCTTGAATATCTTTTAATTTTGGTTTTTAATTATACTAATAATATAAAAATAAGCTAATATAATGCTAAGATATAACTAAAAAGAATATGCTTGTCAAGTGAGGCGAAAAGATCATTAAATTTGAAAGAAAGAGATAATAAAGAATTGATACCCGTTTAAAAACTGTTTTCTAACAACGTTGGTTTATATTAAAAACAATCATTTATTTTGGTACAAATTACTTTATACGAATTAATACCCGTCAAAATATTATTTTCTCACAACGTTGGTTTATTTTGAAAACAATATCTTATATAAGCATTAATTACTAGATTTGATGTTTGATAAATTCTCTGGATTTTGCCCTTCGAAATAATCAAATAAGAAATCTAAATAATCTGAAAATTATTAATCAACAAGTCTCTTTTTAATCCACACTCAACTCACTTATCGCTAATCACTTAACAAGCACAAATTAAACTATTTGCTAATGAACATAATTACGCTAAAATCAACAACTAAAGCAACGATAATAATAAATACGCTAAACATAACAATAAGCATAATCATAAAGAAATAAAAGAGATAAGGAAAAGATGAAACCCGGACTAGAGGTCACCAAGTTTGGGTTAACGAGCGAGATGATACAATAAAGTTCAATAATACCAAATATACCAATCTCTAAGCTAATAACCTATAACATCGCTTGTCGCCACATAAACATCTGTTGAATAACCAATTAAATAAAGATCCATTCAAAATCTATAAATAAAACCGAATATATGTGCTCTTCTACTCTAATTCTACGAATCTACCAAAGGAAAAAAAATAAAACGAACAGTAGTCACTAAAAAGAAAATAAAGGATAAGATATATATTCCTTCTCACGTGATCTGCTACTCCATATTTTGCTACTACTCTAATCTATCTACCAAAACAAAGAAAAAATGAAAAAAAAAACAAAAAAGTTAAAAAAAGAGGAGATAAGATAGATATCCAATCCCACGTCTGCTCTTTTTTTTATGTTTGCTGCGTTTCTGCGTATAAAACAAGCACACCCTATTGGGCCTCTCACTTCCAATCGTGGGCTTTAACTGTTGCAGCCATAAGTTATTGTTGGGCCTCTCTTTTCCTTGACCGAATATTATACTCTTACACATTTGACATTTGAAACGACGTAGTATTTGACCCAAGTGCACTATTCATCTTAAGCACTGTAGCTACAGTGCTACAGTGCTGGGCCAAAAAAAGCCCAAAAAATTTAGCCCAAAAATTTGGGCCGGCCTAATTAGTATTTTTTTTAATTTGTTGGCACAAAATAGGGAGGAAAAAAATGTTACGAAAGTACCGACGCATTCAGATAAAAAAATATCCGCGGTAACATTATCAGTTTTTTTTTTTTTTTTAATTTGTTGGCACAAAATAGGAAGGAAAAAAATGTTACAAAAGTACCGTCTTTGACCCCAATTCACTATTCATTTTAAGCACTGTAGCTACAGTGCTGGGCCAAAAAAAACCCAAAAAATTTAGCCCAAAAATTTGAGCCGGCCCAATTAGTTTTTTTTTTAATTTGTTGGCACAAAATAGGGAGGAAAAAAATGTTACAAAAGTACCGACACATTCAGATAAAAAAATATCCGCGGTAACATTATTAGTTTTTTTTTTTTTTTAAATTTGTTGGCACAAAATAGGGAGGAAAAAAATGTTACAAAAGTACCGACGCATTCAGATAAAAAAATATCCGCGGTAACATTTCCGAATTGACTTAAACAGGCCCAAAAATTTGGGCCGGCCCAATTATAAAAAAAATACCCGCGGTAACATTTCCGAATTGACTATACTGAAAAAGTAAACCCGCACTATTAAATATGAGACCGACAAAATAAACTCGCACAAAATTAAAGGAAAAAAAAAATTAATGACACGCAACAACGCGCGAAAAATTAGCGCCCCGCAGTAACGTGCAGAAAAAAATAAACTTACACTATTAAATATAAAAAAACGCGCGAAAAAACAAATAAAAATAAATAAATAACACATTTCACAAGTAAAACTACGTCGTTTTGGCTCTGCTACAATGCTTAAAATGAACAGTGCTGCAGTAGCGCTACAGTACCCCGGCCCAATGGGCTCGGTTACTGTTCATCGGCAAAAAAAAAACTTTATTTCCCCCCTCCTCTTTTTTGGCAAAAAATAAGAAGAAAAAAAATTACAGGAAATACTCTCATCTTTAACTATTTACGACTTTCTATCGGCCTGGGAAAAAAAAAACGCGCGATTGTCATTTTATATAAGAACAAAAACAAACTATTAAACATGAGACCGAAAAAATAAACCCAAAAATAAAAATTAATGCCCCACAACAACGCGCGAAAAATTAACGCCCGCAGCAACGCGCGGTTAATCTTGCTTGTTACACTTCAAAATACATTAGACTTGGGCTTGCTAGTGTTGGGCTTCTCACTTCCAATAGCTGGGCCAGGAGGTGTATGGTGTTGGGCTTGAATAATACTTGTGCAATTGGTAAGTATGGGTTGTTCCGACCCATATAAATGGTACCGGATCGACCCAATAAAAGATGAAGGCACCGTTGGACTCGATTTTTCGTGCTCTTTCCAATGGCATGCTCCAGAAATATTAACGACTTCGTCTTGATCTCAAAAAACGCGTAAACGTCTTCAAATCTTAACCGAAAGTCACCGTTTTTGCTTTATTTTCAATCCCTTGTACCTGCAAGACATAAAAACACAAACCAAACATATTTGCAATAATATTTGTCATATTTCATGTTTTTAGTCCGTTTATTAGTATTTTCTGGGGTATAAATGATGTGTGTTTTAGCACACATCAGGGAGTTTTTCGAAAAACAAAGTTTAATGTTGTTGGATACATCACCACATGACAATTCTTATGTATTCAACACATTATCAAAAATCTCTTAATAATAATGACTATTCAATAGATTGTATGTTATAAGATGATCCAGTGTCTGAGCATAATTTTTTAAGAATTCTTCAATTACATTTCATAATATTTTAAAATTATGTGCTCGACACTAGCTCAACCTCAATTTTATATTCATTTTATAACTTGGTATCAATTTTTTGGTGTCAAATATATGTAAAATTGAGGGGGAGCAAGTTAATGTTCCATATAATTCATGTTGATAATATTTTCTCCCCACAAAATTTTCAAGACAAATTTTAATCACATGGTATTTCAAAGACTAAGTACTTTAGTATTTAAAATAAGGGGAAAGTGCTTTATACTCTTACCCACATGTGCGAAACACTTTCGATTATCAATGCACGTGTGAAGGGGGAGTTTTTCCAAAAGATGAAACTTTTAAAGTGTTAAACGTTTTGATATTATATCAAACACTTTGATTAATTTTCAAGGTTTTATGGTTACGATCAATTACCCAACAACCTATTAATTTCACGTGATTCTGGAGTCATAAGGTGGTTATGTTAGGTATTAGTCCTATGATCCAACCAGAACCGGATGGATCTACCCAAGGACACTCCATAGTTAGAAATAGCAGTCCTTAGGTATGATTAGAGATGAATGAGTATAAGGGAATAATGCCGACTAAGATTGAGCTAACACTGGAACAATCACAACAAGGTGTTAGTAATGACGTCTTGGTAAGCATTGAAGGGGTTGAAGAATGAAAAAGAAATGTATGGATAAAGGGTGAAAACAAAGCAGCCCTCCACACAACTTAGGCAGAAACCGGGTCAATACATAATCTATCGGTTTTCACAAAGATGAATTCTGATATTAAAGAATGACATCATGGACCCAGTGATGCAATGCACAACCCTTCCCAGCCATTCGAGTTTCTCTCAACAGAAACTTGTCTCATTTGTCACGGAGATACACACGACTTCTATTGACTTTCTCACTCCGAGTTAGTTGATATTGAATAGGTGGCAGTCTGCTCCAGCCTCCGAGTACTAAAACCAAAACGCACTAATCGAGTCTAGAGCCAAGAGATCAATAAAATAAATCTCATTAGGACACATTCCATTACAAACACTTGTTGAACATCATCAAGTTTACAAGCTGTTAACAAGAGTCCTACGCATTATCCTTGTGATTATGCCAGAACATCTGAGTGATACTTAAGTATTCACAGTGAAGATGGAAATCCTGCTTGAGCCAACATCAAACAAACTCTTGGTAGGTGACTTGCAAGATTCCATATGAATCAAACTTGTGTCAACTGGAAAGAAACGATGGTGCGATTCCATGTGAATCAAAGTTATTCTAGTAAATGAATTGACGGTTTAATCAGAAAGATAGTAATTATCTGATTCACTCTTACCGTGTTGTCTGCTTTGAGACACCCCGGTAATGAGAACGGCTAGTACAACTGCGAAACCCTGTCAAGAAGATTCATTTGAATTCTATCTGACCACAAGCAGTATTTATACTGATTAACGAGGAACTATGGTTATTGCAACCTTATTCGACGAAGTGACAAAGACACTCTCGTCCATATCTGTCGATTATCACTAACGTAAACTTGCAGGTTATACAGTGGTGGCGGTATCCCATGGCCGCTGAGTTCAATTCATTACCACATGCTCATACTCAAACTACAAAGACATACTATAAGCATCAAGAAAGCTCAAGAATTAAAAACAAAGACTTCCGCAAACTCTTATATTAATGATCCCTCCTCAGAAACCAAGCTTCGGGGAGATTTTTAGAGAGCTTTCAATAAGATGCAAAGTATGAGCATGTTGGTCAAAACACACAAGATCGCAAGGTGGCAAAGACGATCAAGACAAACAAGGAAAATATTTAAAGATCTCGGAACTAAAGACAAAGTCGAAAGACAATGACAAAGACTCAAGATCAAAGATCACACAGCATGAAGGAACAAGCCTACAACAAAAGAAAGTCCAAGAACAAGACTCAAGAACACAACGACAAAGCAATCTCAAAGACCTCACTTCGGGGAAGATTGTTAGCCTCAAGTTAACAAGTCTAACATGAAAGATTAGAATCTCTCAGAAACCAAGCTTAGGGGGAGATTGTTATCCTTGGAATATTAAGTCTGTAACAACCCGAGTTTCACGACGCGTATGACGATCGCGAGTTCGACGTCATAATCATTATTTTATGAGTTTTCGCAAGCAAACGTCGACATTTAAATTTTTATTTGTCGTAACTAATTATTTTTGTATTTTATTATGAACGGAAATTTTAAATTTTTATTTTTGACGTTTCGCTAGTCACCATTTGACCACGCATATGTTAATCGTTTAGAGCATCGTAAAAATTTATGACGCGTCTTGTTATTGTTTTTATGATCGTAAATTTATTATTTTTACGAACATCGTCTTTCTTTCTTGTCCTGCGCCAAACTTGTGTCTTAAAATGTACACATTTTATTAAATGTTTCAAAATAAAATAAATCGCGACGGGATAAAATGTTTACGAAAGTAACTAACTAGTATTATGGGCCGGTTATATATTTAACGAAACAATAAACCAGATGTATTTATCTTGCAAGACTTTAAGGAATGGAGGACTAAAGTTGCCAAGAGGAGAAACATGTGTTAGTATATAAGTGAGACTTATACACATACACATTCATATTTTACCAAAATCATTTTCATATCTCTCTCCCTTGCTCTCTCTCGGCCGACCAACACCACCCTAACATCACCACCGCCGCTTTATTTCCGACATGCATTACGATCCAACTATATTTTCTTAATCCTCACATTAAGGCCTACGTTTCCATATAAATTTTATGCACATGAAATAAGTATTTCGAGATCTTGATTTTCGGTTCAAACTAAAAAGATTTCGAGTATACAAGGGTGTATAAAATGGTTAGGTTGTCGAGTTAAAAGTGTTAGTTCAATGGGGAAAAATTGTTTGGTTCGGTCGTGTTTTGTAGCCGTGAGTCCGAGTTCGAGACAAAGCCGAAACCAACACTTATAGTGTTGATGTGAGTATTCTTGTTATGTTTAATCCATTGTTCCGTTGTTTTGATATTTTGATTCCGATTAGTATATGTGATGAGGTACGAATTTGCGTTAGATTAGTTACGATGTGGGTTGATTAAGCGATTGTGGTATAGTGTATAGATGATTTTAGTCATACCACTAGTTGGAATTTTGGTCAAAAATGGGTTTTAATGAGTTTCGTAACTTATAAAAACGAGCAGAAACTTTGGCACATATTTCGAGGTTCGAAAAGTTATAAAATTAGATTTGGTTTAGAAAATATGAAAGAGCTTATTTTTATGAACGTTTCGGTAATTCGAACATCCCGTTACTCTTAATAACGAAAAAGTTACGGCAAAAACAGGATTTGAAAACTATGTATTGTTGGTTTAGCACTTTTGGAAATATTAGGTGCTGATCAGATTTTACACGAAGGTTTTGAGCACTTTCCAGTCCGTTTCGGCCTTCCGGCGCCGAAACACGAAAGTTGCTCGGAATGATGTTTTACTTTGCCGCGAGGCTCGCCAGTTTTAAAATCGAGTAATAACGGGTCAAAACCGAAAGTCAAAGTCTGCGTTTTTATTAAAAATGTCAAAGCTACAGCAGATTCTTGCAGGGGCATTTTTGACATTTTTTGTCGAGTTTCGAGTCTCGGCTAAAACTAAAAAGTTGTCCGGAATATCGTTTTACATAAAATATCTTCTTTGTCCGAATTGTGAAAACGTGATATAACAGGTCGTTTGGAGCGGGTCAGATTTAATTACTTATTCATGTAAAGGTCAAAGTTAAATAAAGTCTAATGTTGACTTTTGAAAGTCAACGGGTTAATATAAAACTTGTCGGATGTTTATAAAAATGATAAACGCTATTATTATTTCGAGTAAAACAATTTAAACGTAACGACTCTTATAAATGGATGCATTTCTAAAAATAGTAACTTTTTGTAAACGTACGGGATATAATCCCGATACGAGTAATTAATAACCATATTAAGATAAAACGTGAGGAATAATTATAACTCAATAAAGTGGGGTTTTGGGATTTAGGTCGCGCAAGTGGATTTCTCATCACATGCGTTAATATATATATATATATATATGATTTTGTTGATACGATGTACGCATCGTTGATTATACTTTTCGGTATAGTAATCGAACGACTCTAATTATAGGTCGTGATTGCGTTTGTGGATTTTCGTGCTAGACTTCATTGTTTAATCATCGGCTATTGATCAAGGTGAGTTCATAGCCTCGCTTTTAAAGTTTTCAATGTTTTTAACTCCGCGAGGGGGATATATTGCTTGTTTTGTGAAATTGAACGCAAACTGTTTTTGATACTTGAATATGATTCCTTCACTACTGAGTATATGCCTTTTTGCTGTGTGGCCGTTAGTTACCATGTGTTGGTGAACGCTAATGCATTAAATAGATCTATTGGGTTTGACAACCCTGTCCGGGGTTTGAATCAGTGGTGAGCACCCTGCAACGGACATTTTGTTATTAGTATTAGGGGAAGTGGCATACTTCCCGGACATGATTTCGTCCTATGGGATGAATGTGTTAAGTTTTGGTACATGGGCTCTTTAGTTGGAAATCATAAAAGTTATAACTTGCTTACTCACAAAGCAATGTTATTGGTGTTTTGTGGAACCAAAATATGCGTTCTATGTGTCTATTGTAAACTCTATGAATTTACTCAACGTTTTGTTGACATTTTAAGCATGTATCTCAGGTTAATTGTTGTTGACGGCTGGATGGGACGGAACGCGGATATCAAGGACGGTGTCTCGGTGAATTAGTGTCAAGAAATAAAATAATGTTTTAAACCAAGTCGTGTTATGACTTCTAGAATTGAATCTCTACGTTGGTATTTGGGACCTTGTAACTCTGATTTTTTTCTTATAAAATGAAATGAAATTTTTATATAAACGTATCTTTGAGCATTTACTGGAACTCGTGTGCATGTATTATGAAGTAGCACCCCAATTGTTGTATTCCGTTGCGTATCACATTTTGGGGGTGTTACAGAGTGGTATCAGAGCACGAGTTGTAGTGAACTAAGTCGTTTTACAAAACTTGGACTACAACTGTTTTCGAAAAACTTTCACGAGTCGTTCACCGTGTCCGATATCCGCGCGCGCATCGTTCTCGATCCCTAGAAGCCTTATGTGGTATATAGTTGATTGCATATTATGTGCGTAACAAGTGGTTGATACTTGGTACAAGTAATAATTATATATATATATATATATATATATATATATATATATAAATAAATATGTATATATATATAAATATAAAATATATATATATATACGGCATCCGTTCTATGGTATACGATTATATATGTCTTGATATTCGCTTCTTGCGAAGAGTTTAATTTCTTTAAACATTTCGATGCGATATGATAAAATTATTTTGATACATGATAAAAACATCGTTGTTATATGATTATCTTTGAAACTTTCTTCGCGGCTTTACTTTTTATCTCTTGATGATGTTAATTCGTCGTAGTTTGTCGATCTCATTGGGTGATTTATTGCTCGACTCCGAGTTCGAATATTTTCTCATTGTTTTGAAATTGTCCGGTTAATGGGAGTGCGACTTTTATATGTCATCCCATGAACCCTCATTGTTTTGGAAAAAACGGTTATTAACTATTTCTCGCGTAACGTGTTGTTTGGAAACGTCTATCTTTGGAGCTTTCGAATAAAGTTGGTGTGTTGTGCTTTAATTCTTTCATGTCGATCTCTACTTAGTAAGTCTTGAAACGTTTGGATCTGGAAACCCATGAGTTGAGGTGTTCGAAAGAGTGTTAAGTCATTGGGTATGGCTTTGTATTGGCGTTTGAAGGAATTAAAATAGCGTTTGGTTGGATTTTGAAATGGATTTTATGGTAGTTTATAACTAGCAGGTTGTGGGGTTGATTGTGAATTATTTTTGGTCATAAGGAACTTGGGAAAGCCAATTGAGATGTTGGTACATGTCTAAGGTACATGTGGTGAGTTGGATATAATTTTAACTCTTCCGGATGAGCGAGATATCGTAGTTTTTCTAAAACTAGTCAAGTCTGGTATACCGTTGGGAAAAGGGGTATAGCTCCATATTTTTATAATAACTTTTCAAAAAGGAAATTTAATTACCTGTAGAAGACTCTTAGGGTTATCACATACAATTGGTTTCACATCAAAAGCATCAATAAATTTCAAATTACGCTCATTTTTGTAAACTACAAAAATTTGTCAAATTTTCTTTAGGGATTGCTCTGGGATAGCAGCTTGTTGTATATGTTTCAAAATATTTTTGGTCTATGAAGACCTAGGAAATTAAACTAGGAAGTAGAAGAACCTATTAGGTACACATAGGAATTTGGATGGAGTCATATCGACGCCTGACGAATGAGATGTCGCCGAAATGGCAAAACCAGTCAAAAATTTGAAACCAGAATTTGAATGAGTAATAAGTTTAAAAACTCATATAGCAACACCTAAATATGTAAAACTGTAAGTTCTAGATATTGAACAAACTTAGACTTGAACGGTCGTTTCGGCTTTTTTGGACGTATGGTTTAGGAGATACACCTAGTTTAGTGGAGCGATAAAACTTTGGAAAATGACGGCTTTGATAAATAGGGGTAAAATGGTAATTTCACCTTAGATCCAAAACTTTCTGGGTAGTGGGCCCTATGTTTCTAGAAATTATACTCGGAATGCTTTCCGTAGGCGAAACCCTCATACCTTTATCATTCGCGGATTAGTAATTAGGAAGGTTTCAAGAAGCTAAAGGCTTATTGGTCGGAGGTCAATACTGTCTCGAAAATTTATCTTATCATCGGCGTGGTGATTGTGCACTCTTTAGCTATTACTTTTGATTTAGAACTCTAGGAGAGTTCATGTATACGTAGTTTATGTATTGTAAAATTTAAAATCGATACGGTTGGATGTACTGGCTTTGAAAGCCAATGATGTATCCCTTTTTAGGGAAAATTGGTATGTATGTATGATATTTTCGGCATTGTTATTACAATTGCTGTGATTGTTCTCGGTTATGAGTTGTGAGTAGGTGTCATTGTGTATGTCATACTATGAGTAAAGCCTGGAGGTCGTGGTTAACCCCAAGGCACTCGACTCATTGTGAGATTGATTTGACCCTGAGTGTTAGGTGGCCTAGACTAGCGAATCTTTCGCATGTGTATGATACTTACTTGCATTATCCATGAGTGGGTATTACTTTTGAAACTTGTTGTGACCATTGACTAAACCGTATCTAATGATGTTTTGTGAATCGATAATTTTAAAAATATGAATTACAATAACGAACCTATGTGTTGAACAAATGTCGTTGCGCGAATCATATTGACTATGTTGTATAAATTGTTTGTGTAAACAATGGAAAATGTGTTTTCTAAATTTCTTAAACTGACCTTGTGGTGTCAAAAAAAATTTTCTTTTAAAAAAAAAACATTTTTCTTTTTTTTAAATAATAAGAACGGAAGGTGGTGCTATCTTCTTTTCTTTCTTTTGAAAAAAATTGATTTTTTCTTTTTGGAAATTTTCTTGGAATTAAATTTACGCGTGTAGCGTATGGTAAAGAAACGTTTTGACAAGGAAGGACATGATGTCGTTCGGTCCTCAATTATGCATAACCTGATCAACTATGCATAATTCAGGAAGAACCATGTTATGTCGGATAAATCGTCACCTTTAAAATGTCGGATTTTGGAAAGATGGTTCAGGATGGATTTTCTCGAAAGAGAAGACATTTTTTACCCATACGATGGATTCTTATGCAAATAATTTTCGTTTCAAATTAACTACATGGAGAGAGTCTCATGTTAGTCGTTTTGACCGAGTCATTCCGGAGAGAGAATGCTGACGGTATTTGTCCAGAATGAGTGTGTCTAGAAACGTAATAAGGTTTAGGTCCTAGTGATATAGACAGGTAGTCGGAAGTGGAGATTGGATGTTGTATGTCGTGTAATGACAATTTCTCGAGGATTAGTAAAGGTATAAAGTGCCATCGAGCATGGACACGTAGACATACCCGAAAGTCATGGAGAAGTTATAAGGTGGTTAGATGATGAGATACCAAGAAACCGGATACCGACACTGAAAAGAGATCCTTTTGAAGATGTCAAGATTCCTAAGGTGGGTGGAAGCTAAAAAGGTTAATTCCGAGATTGGAAATGAGAAATGGAGAAGACTTCTCCTACGTGAGATGTGTATTACCTTTGATGTATCAACTGATGGCCGTGAAGAAGACTTCTTTCCCCGAAACGAAGTGTGGCGATAGTATAGTTGTAAGTATACCTGATGTTGTCAAGGATTAAAATAAGGCACCAAGCGACACCTGATTTAAAGTTAGTGATCTTTACTCCTTGACGTAACGACTTTCGTGCGTATAAAAGAGCGAAAAGATTAAAGACTCTAACCGAATGCTGACATCCGTTTCCATCCTGGAGGAACGAACGAAGTAGCTAACGCCGTAAGCCGAACGGTATTAAATTAGGAACGTGAGTGATTATTTTGATTCGGTGATTTGATTCATCAGAGATATTACGCGATGTATTGGGACCATGCCGATTGTGCTAGTCGCCATGTAAAAACGTTGGAATCCTTGATTTTCGTCGAACAAGTAACAAGCCCATGATGCTTAATTGTTTTCTTAATTGATTTTGAATTGTCGTTTGACATTATGTGTTGTAGTGGGATTATCGCCGCCAAACTACGTGAAATATGTGCTATATGTGCTACGTGCTCTAGAGGGTAGTGAGCATTCATGTCGCTTTTATGTGGCCAATGATACGGCTCAGGTTGTAAGCGAATGGGTGTAATCGCCCAAGTGAGAATTTAGGACGTGATAAGGTGGGTGGTCATTGCCGAAAGTCTTGTTGATGATTGTGGCTTGAAGTACCCATGAGAGTGAGTGTAGACTAATTAGAATTAGCCGTGTTTATGTTGGAACTATCGTCGAGGTGGCTTGACTTCGTGGCAATCTCGGTACGATGAGGAAAATGTGACCGGAGGGGTATAAACCTAAGTGTCAGAATGAGTAATTATGCCAAAAGCTTCAAATGAAAATGATGAATATTAGAATGATGATTACTTATATTCATAGATCCGCAAGGATACCTCATGATATGTTTCTATATCAATGATGAGGATTATGAGTTAGAGGATCTTTATGAACCTGCTAACCATAGGAGATACATTATTAGATCTTGGATTTAATTAATGACTCAAAGACTATAAATGAAGAGATTTTGTCCTAAAAGAGATAATCATATTCTTGGAATTTATTTTATCTTTAACATGTCGTTTTAATGATGAGGTTCAAAATGAGTTTCTTTTAAAAGAAGACTTATAGGGACAATATTGTATAAATATTTATTACACATCAAATGACATAAGTGTTTACTCATACTCAAGTAATTGACTATGATTAAAACTTTCTCATTTATAATTTATAAACTTTAAATATATAAAGATGATTAAATTGTCATAATTATTTCTTGGAAGAAAATATAACAAAATTTGATTTCAAGAACTCTTTATTAATTGATTACTTTGCGAGGACGATATGTAATCAAATAAAGGTTTATGAATCCAATAAATCTTTAGAAAATATATAAAATACTAGAATCTAAGTATGGATTAAAAGCATGCATCTAATGAGCATAATCTTAAGTTTAATTGTTAAACGAATCACTTGTTAGATTTGTTTTTTTAATTATAAATAAGGTATCTCATGAGTACATCTCAAAGCTAGTATGAATAAATTTATTTTTGCTTTTTCTAAAATAGATTATGTTATTAAACATAATTAGAAATAATTTATTTATCTAAGTAAGATTTTATCCCTTAGATTGAAATAAAGTTTCTTGTAAGTATTTTAGAAGATGAAACATATAACCTTGGAATGATATGTTGGATACGTTAAACATATGTGGTGAATTAAGTCCGAGTACAATATAGAATATCATTGAGTGAAACTCGAATGATGTATCTCACTTTGTAAGATTGAACACATGCATGAAAACCTTAAGTCCCACTAAATGATTCATTATGTACATCATATTGTGTATGGGATAAGTTTTATCATTTGCATGAGTGTTGAATGATTTGACAACATTAAAATCTAATTGAAAGATATTAGAAGGAAAATCTAATTGAAAGATATTAGAAGGAAAATCTAATTGAAAGATATTAGAAGAAAAATTTAATTGAAAGATATTAGAAGGAACATTCTGATTAATGTTTAAATTAGGAATTCATTCCTAGAATTAATAATAAAGATACTATGGATATACATTGTGATAATCATAGTAAGATCATTATGATCAACCAACCTTGGGTTTGTGTGATACCCAAACATTACTAAAGAAGTGTTCAGAATTTACGGTGGTTTAACATAGTGTTGTTTGTATACACTAGTGCTTGTTTTAATTGAGATGATACTCATTTTTTGCAAGCAAGTTTTTGTTGACTACATATGTTTGGTTTAAAAGCATAGTTGCATAATACTATATTAAAAGAATATAAATACTTTACAGTTTAGAAAAACTGTAGAGATGACTGTTTCATTAGGATGTTGTATGTATACATCTTAAGGAAAGTAATGTGACTAGACTCATGTAAGCAATACTTATATGTGAGTGCACACTTACAAAATAACAATCATCATGATTATTCAAAGAATTTCAGAATTTCTGAATTTTTGAAAGAAGTATTCTCAAAGTCCCACAAGATCATGACCTAGTTGATATGTTCATGGAACCTATGCCTTACCACTAATTGTGATTGTTGTGGATACGGCATTAGTACTTAACTAGGATCGTCATTCACTGATCTTATTTAGTATTTGAATAATGAAATTGTAAGCAGTTGTATTAAACAATGAATTGACATACGTGGTATAATCGTTTTCATTTATGCTAATGTGTTTTATATTTGCATGTTTAAATCCTTGAATAAATTTATTTATTCTATACCATGTCCATTGCCAGTTAACAATATGGGAATATTGTTAAGATAAGGTCAATGTGAGTGTTTAGTTGTATTATGGAGAATATGTAAAGATGATTCTGCCAACTTTGCATGTTATTCAATGAGGTTGAATATTAGATACCTCACCTGTGTAGACCACTTTATGGATCGACGTCATTGGGTGCATTACACACATGGTGAAAGTTATGTTTATTCTCAGACTTAAGATGCAAGCATGTTTTGCATGTATGGATAGCATTTCTTGATTTAAAGCCTACCACTAGCCTGTCAAAAGGTAGTTATAAGGGCTATTTTCAGAAGTGTTTTGAAGTACATGATGGACACTTATAGTCAAATTAGAATTTGTTCCTCCACGTGTTTGAGAGTTAGATACTTACTGGGGCCTCGTTGGGTTGATCAGATGTGTACGTGGCCGCGTCCAAACTGTAGTTAAGATTATTCTTTTTACGTTTGGTAATCTTGATCAATACAGATGCGAGAAACAGAATCGTTAAACTATGAAATAACTACTGATCCATATCCATATTTAACATTGTATCTGAAACAAAAGGATAGGACTAACTGAAACCATTAAAGGCTGAGTTGTTTACCGAAACTATATACTCAGGTATTTCGGGGAGCATTGATGATGTTGCTAGACTATTCGTCAATGTTAGTATGTTATATTCTATGACTGTGACATTCGCAAGTGGGAGCAGTTGGGTTTGTGCTCATGTCATACGGATACTTATACGGCTAGGAATACGTGAGCCTACGGGGTTCACACACGTTATACATATAGATATCATTCTATTGGTATATATAATAATATAAGCGTATATTTGTTATATATGTATTAATACTCGATTGATGTATATAATAATATAAATGTATATTTATTATGTATATTAATATTCCAACGATAGAATACTAACGGTCGTTAATTAGTTCGTTTACGAATAATTAACAATAAGGCTTTTTAATTAATGGGTAACTAAATGTAATTAACCATAAATATTAAAAAAGTCAAAAAGTCAACACCAAGGATGTATTATGGACTTATTGTGGCTGGTTATGGTATAGGAAAGAAGAGGGACCAAAGTGTCAAGATTAGGTAGCTTTTTCCCAAAGCTATGTAACCCTAATCCCAACACTATAAATATAGGATCCCTAGACCTCATTATTTATACCTTATCCTCTTCTTCTCTTGAATATTCAAACCTAAGCAAAACCCTTGGGAACAATTTTGTTTGTTCGATTACTTGACGTATTTGTAACAACCCAAAAGAGTATATATAAAAGTATATATATATATATATATATATATATATATATATATATATATATATATATTCGATGAAGACATGACTGCTGTAACAATAAAAATAAACTTATATAAGTATATTATATAAGACCAGTATAGTATATACGTAATATAATATAAACACGTATATAGATCATGTAAGCATCTAGTATAACCAACTAATGCAACCAAATATTGTATGTATGTCCCGTGAAAAACTTTTGTATGATGCAATGTTTGAAAACGGTTATAATCCAAGTAAAACATTTGACATGGTTCTCTATAACCTTGACTCTAGATACCAATCTGTAACATCCCCAAATAGGGTCGCAGCGGAATAGGGGCTGAGACTGTTACTTCATAGATCAATAGCACAAGATATGAGAACGACCTCTATATGAGTCGTTTAAAATGATACATTGGATTTAATTAAAGTTGTTTGTTACAAAACCTCACAGCTTAACTTGTTCATCCATGTAAATGTAAAAGATTTTAATACATAACAAATCTCCACTATGTGATGCACTTAAATCTCTATTGCAAATTGACTCCTCAAAATGATGACCACCAATGTATCCTAGTTTCTCATACCTTATTGACCTGAGAAAAATATGCTTTAAAACTTTAACATAAAGTTGGTGAATTCACAGGTTTAAGTTATGTATAAAGTAGGCTGCAAGATTTCCATGTGCATGACAAAGTAACAAATATAGTATCACAAAAGTAATTACGATTCCCTAAGCTCATGACACTGAAGCCACAACATATATGTGTATGCAAAATAATGAAAATAATGTGCCCCTGTAGATGTTCAACCCGCAACATCCAAATTGTTCTGACATGGTATACATTCGTTAGTTCAATCCGTCGAACTAGTGAGCGTTACTCACCCGAACGGGAATGTCAATCCCAAATAGATCTATTCATAACATTCACGCTTACAATCTAGTTATTAACGGTTCATGATTCATGGGCATAGTGGGTTATAGCTACTTAGGCAAACTCGTAATTTTGTTTAAAATGTACTTGCGTCCAATCGTAAAACAATGCATGTTTCTCACCCCAAAGTTGTAAATCATTGTAATTTTATAAAAGCAGGGCTATGAACTCACCTCGGTGAATGTATTTGATATATAAATTAAATATAAAAATCGTCACGTATAGTCCGAATGCAACCTAATTAAATATAGGTCGTGTGAGTACAATGTACTTTGGATAACTAACACAACATATAATTCTATATAGTTACATCACCACCTAAACGTGTTTGTTTAATTTATACAATTAAACAATATAAATTTGTACTTTGAAAAATAAATGTCTATGTATTTGTATTTGTATTTGTAAAAATAGTATACTTGTCTAACAGTTGATTATTTGTTAAAAATACTTGATTTTATGTTTTTATTATTTATATAATGTTATTGTATAAATAGTTTAATCATCTTGTAAAATAATATTTTTAAAGTTAAAAACATGTATAAATATTATATAGGTAATGTTACATCGTTTTGTAAAGTTTTTATTAAAAATGAACCAACACTATTAATGTCAGGAAATAGTGCATAGAAAATCATGTTTCTCTTGTTTTAACTTTGTTTTTTTACGTTCTTTATGTCCATGGTTTCGTATTGAGAATATTTATCAAAATATTATATTTATGCAATTTTAGCTACTGATGAACAGTAACTTTTACTGTTTTTGTAAAATTATATAGAGTTACTTTTTATATAAAACTTGTAAAAAAACATAAATTTCTTATTTTAAATCCATTTTTAGTGTACTTTATACCCATGGTTTCACAATTAAATAATCTAACACTTCATTATGATCTTAGAATTTATCAGTTTCTGCTCAAAAAGGATTTTTATAAAATAAGTTTTATAAACACATTTTTATATATTTAATTATCGTAAACTCGTAAAATTCATAACTTCTTTGTTATAGCTCGGTTTTTCAAGTTCTTTATATGCTTACGATCCTCATAATATGTACTATTTTAGTAAGATATAAAATAAATATTATTTTTGTCGAATTAAAATAGTAGGTTTTAGGGTTTTTATTTAAAAGTTTATAAACTTATTTTTATAAGTTTTGAACTTAACTAATTTGCTACAAGTCTTCTAATTTATGTAATAACACATCTTTGATATACTTTGAGTCCTCTAATTTGTGTCCATAAAATATAGTCCAATTTGTCCAAGAATATATCCATCATGTTTATTTATTTATATACACATTATAAATAAATAATTTTTATAGTAGACCTTAGGAAGATGAATGAAGATGATACACAAGATCACAAACCAAGTATCAATCCTAAATACTTTAAGAAAACCCTAATCCAATACTTGAAAACCCTAACTTTTTCACTTGATTAAACCTTGTATAAACTAATACCCAAGCTTCCAAATAACACCTTAGATATGCCTAATATCAACAGTTGTATACTTCTATCTTTGTAAAATCAAAAACTATGAAATGTTTTATGATGTTGTTTTGAGCCGTGAGCTACGATAGAGTAGAGATGTGATGTTGTGATGTTGTTTTGAGCCATTGTACACTATCAAAAACTTAGAAATACCACTTATAATTCCATTGTTTTAGAGGGTTTAGTGTGGTTTATAAGAGATAGGATGGGGAGGGAGTGCCTTGGTTGCTTGTTGTTATAATTTGTAAGAATGGTTAGTGAAGATTATAAAAAAGTAAGTAAACTTGTTGTCATAATTTGATATCACACTTGTGTTTTTCTTTGCTTATATCCGGCCTATATATGCATATGTATAAAAATTATATAATTTTTGAGTATTGGGTATAATTGTGGGTATTTGATTGAGTATAGATAGGTATTGGTGCTTCCAGGTATGCCTAAATGTATTTTATTGCGAAACATAAACATTTCACATAACCAATAAAAATAAAATATAAAAAGTTGATTATTACTTTCGTAAAAATAATATAATGCTTGCTTGATGTAAACTTTTATTTGTTTGGTGTCCGTTCACGTTGAATGTTGATTTTTAGTTTACGCGATTTAACTGAACGATTGAAATTAAAAGTAAATGCGTAAAACCCTAAAAATAAATAATTGAAAAATTAAAGTCATAAAATGACCTGAAATAAGAGATTGTTACAGTCTTCACCCGTTAAAGGATCCTTGTTCGCAAGGCTCAAGATGCGCCACTTTTCGAGGGTGCGGTTTTTGTGAAGAGATGCGGATACTTCTCTCAAAATTTATCTTCACGTTCCCATGTGAACTCAGGACCTCTCCTAGAGTTCCATCGAACCTTGATAATTGGAATACGGATTTTCTTTAACTGTCTGACCTCACGATCCATGATCTCCACTAGTTCTTCAACGGAGTGAAGTTTGTCATCAATATGTATTTCATCCAACGGAATTGCTAACGGCTCGTCTGATAACACTTCTTTAAATTGGATACATGAAACATGCTATGAACCTTGCTTAGTTGTTGGGGAAGTTTGAGTCTATAAGCAATGGTTCCCACTTTGGCTAACACCTTGAAAGGTCTGATATACCTCGGGTTCAACTTCCCCCATTTGCCAAAACGGATAACCCCTTTCCAAGGTGATACCTTCAACATGACTCGGTCACCAACTTGAAATTCTAAAGGCTTACGCCTCACATCAACGTAACTCTTCTGGCGACCACGAGCGGCTTGAATTCGGCTTTTGATTTGAACGATCTTTTTGGTTGTCTCGTGAATAAGTTATGGACCGGTGAGCTGAGCGTCTCTGACCTCGGCCCAACAAACAGGTGATCGACACTTCCAACCATAAAGTGCCTCGAATGGGGAAACTTTAATACTAGCGTGATAACTATTGTTATACGAAATTTCGATTAGCGGCAAGTGTCTTTCCTAACCATTCCTAAAGTCTATCACGTAAGCGCGTAACATATCTTCTAGTGTCTGAATGGTTCTTTAGCTTTGTCCATCGGTCTACGGATGGTAAGCCGTACTCATATCCAAACGAGTACCCAAAGCTTTTTGAAATGCTCTCAAGAAATTTGATGTAAACCTACCTTCACGGCCACAAATGATCAAGATTGGTATTCCATGTCTTATGACTACTTCTTTCAAGTATAGCCATGCCAATTTGTCGATAGAGTCATTTTCCCTCAAGGGTAAAAAGTGTGCAGACTTAGTAAGATCGTCTACAATCACCCAAATGGTATCATAACCATTTGACATCCTTGGGAGCTTGGTGATGAAATCCGTGGTGATGTTGTCCCACTTCCATTAAGGAATCTCGGGTTGCACCAATAACCCAGATGGTTTTTGGTGTTCAGCTTTGACCTTTAGACATGTCAAACACTTGCTAACATAGGTGGCGATGTCGGCTTTCATGTTGGGCCACCAGTATAGTTTCTTCATGTCTTGATACATCTTGTCAGACCCCAAATGAACAGAATATTTTGATTTGTGGGACTCATGCATAATAAGAGTCCTTAGATCACCATAGCATGGTAACCAACTTCTGTTATTCAAACAAAGAGTTTCGTCAGCACCGCGGTTCCAACTTTTCCTTCCTAGGATTGTCTGATTCCCTTAAATTTTCAATCATCATACCTCCCACATCTTCAGCACCGAGGTTTTTCTGGTTTTCTTACCTCAGTCTGAGCTTCCAATATTTGCTTGGGAAGATCCAAACCAATAGTCATCACTAAGGCTCGAACCCATAATGGCTTAATTCGTTCCTTCCTGCTCAAAGCGTCAGCCACTACGTTTACTTTCCCTGGGTGATAACGAATTTCATAATCGTAATCATTGGCAATTCTAACCAACGGCGTTGCCTCATGTTCAACTCTTTCTGATCAAGGATGTGTTGTAAGCTTTTGTGATCAGTGAACACTGTACACTTTGTCCCATACAGATAGTGTCTTCATAACTTTATGGTGAACACTACCGCTCCTAGTTCTAAATCATGAGTCATGTAATTCTTCTCATGAATCTTCAATTGACGTGATGCATAAGCAATCACCTTCTCGTTCTCCATCAATAAAGCACCTAATCCTTTATGTGAAACATCGCAATAAATGACAAAGTTCTTAGCTCCTTCAGGTAAAGCCAAGATAGGTGCACTGCACAACTTTTCTTTCAATAGTTGGAAAGCTGCTTCTTGTTTGTTACCCCAATCAAACATGACATTCTTTTGGGTTAGCTTGGTCATTGATTTGGTGATCTTCAAAAATCCTTCAATGAACCTTCGATAGTAACCGGCAAGACCTAAAAATTAACAAATCTCCATTGGTGTCTTAGGAGATGCCTAATATTTAATGGACTCGATCTTGGTGGGATCTACGTAAATACCCTAACTGTCAATCACGTGACCGAGGAACTGTACCTTGGGAATCTAAAATTCACATTTAGAAATATTGCATACAACTCCTCTTTTTTAAGCAACTCCAAGATTAACTTGAGATGCTCTTTATGTTCTTGCTTATTCTTTGAATAGATCAGAATATCATCAATAAAGACAATCATGAATTTATACAGATATGGTTTGCACACCCAATTCATGAGGTCCATAAATACAGTCGGTGCGGCAGTCAAACCAAATGGCATAATGTCCATATCAAGTTCTAAATGCGGTCTTTGAGATGTCTTCTTCACAAACCCTTAGTTGAAGATAACCCGACCTCAGGTCGATCTACGAGTAGACACTCGACCCTTGAAGTTGATCGAATAAATCATCAATTCTTGGAAGTGGATAACGGTTCTCCACCGTTTGCTTATTTAATTCCCGGTAGTCAATGCACATCCGGAATGATCCATCCTTCTTCTTGACAAACAAGACCGGAGCTCCCAAAGGTGAGGAACTGGGTCTTATAAAGCCCTTGTCAGAAAGTTCCTGCAGTTGATCCGACAATTCTTTCATTTCAGACGGAGCTAATCGATAACGCGCCCGTGCTACAGGTGCAGCACCAGGTATCAAATTGATTTAGAATTCCATTTGTCGGGTTGGTGGAATACCCGGAAAGTCTCAGAACAATTTGGATGTTGCGAGTTGAACATCTACACAGGCACATTATTTGCATTAATTTGCATACACATATATGTTGTAGCTTTAGTGTCACGAGCTTAGAGAATCTTGGGTATTGTCCCATCTCTACCCCATCTAATCTCTACTCCATCATAACTCACAGCTCAAAACAACATCACAAAACATTTCATAGTTTTTGATTTTACAAAGATACAAGTATACAAGGATTGATATTAGGCATATCTAAGGTGTTACAAATTGATTTGGAAGCTTGGGTATTGGTTTATACAAGGTTTAATCAAGTGAAAATTTTAAGGTTTTCAAGTATTGGATTAGGGTTTTCTTAAAGTATTTAGGATTGGTACTTGGTTTGTGATCTTGTGTATCATCTTCATTCATCTTCCTAAGGTCTACTATAAACCCTAATCTCTTCTAATTATTCATTTCATATTTTATATAATTGTTATATGGTTAATCATCACCTAGTTATATTTCATGTTTATAAAATATATCAAGTTTATATAAATTCAAAAAATACTTGTTCATAGTAAAAATGATGTTAAAAACATAAGGATATGTTTATTTAAGGATTTATAAACAATGGATAATTTATATAATTATTTGTTAAGTTATGGTTAATTATTTATTTATAATGTGTATATAAATAAATAAACATGATGGATATATTCTTGGACAAATTGGACTATATTTGATGGACATAAATTAGAGGACTCAAAGTATATCAAATATGTGTTATTAGATAAATTAGAGGACTTGTAGCAAATTAGTTAAGTTAAAAACTTATAAAAATAAGTTTATAAACTTTAAATAAAAACCCTAAAACCTACTGTTTTAATTCGACAAAAATAATATTTAATTTATATTTTATTAAAATATTACATATTATGAGGATCGTAAGCATATAAAGAACTTGAAAAACCGAGCTATAACGAAGAAGTTATGAATTTTACGAGTTTACGATAATTAAATATATAAAAGTGTGTTTATAAAACTTATTTTATAAAAATCCTTTCTGAGCAGAAACTGGTAAATTCTAAGATCATAATGAAGTGTTAGATTATTTAACATGGGTATAAAGTACACTAAAAATGGATCTAAAATAAGAAAGTTATGTTTTTTACAAGTTTTATATAAAAAGTAACTTTATATAATTTTATAAAAAAGTAAAAGTTACTGTTCATCAGTAGCTAAAATACCATAAATATAATATTTTGATAAATCTTCTTGATATGAAACCATGGACATAAAAAACGTAAAAAACATAGTTAAAACAAGAGAAACATGATTTTCTATGCACTATTTCCTGACACGAATAGTGTTGGTTCGTTTTTAATAAAAACTTTACAAAACGATGTAACATTACCTATATAATATTTATACATGTTTTAACTTTATAAATATTATTTTATAAGATGATTAAACTATTTATACAATAACATTATATAAATAATAAAAACATAAAATCAAGTATTTTTAACAAATAATCAATTGTTGGACAAGTATACTATTTTTATAAATACAAATACATAGACATTTATTTTTCAAAGTACAAATTTATATTGTTTAATTGTATAAATTAAACAAACATGTTTAGTTGGTTATGTAACTATATATAATTATATGTTGTGTTAGTTATCCAAGGTACATTGTACTCATACGACCTATATTTAATTAGGTTGCATTCAGACTATACGTGACGACTTTTATATTTGATTTATATATCAAATACATTCACTGAGGTGAGTTCATAGCCCTGCTTTTATACAATTACAATGATTTACAACTTTGGGGGTGAGAAACATGCATTGTTTTACGATTGGACGCAAGTACACTTTAAACAAAATTACAAGTTTGCCTAAGTAGCTATAACCCACTATGCCCATGAATCATGAACTGTTAATTACTGGATTGTAAGCGCGAATGTTATGAATAGATCTATTTGGGATTGACATCCCCATTCGGGTGAGTAACGCTCACTAGTTCGACGGATTGAACTAACGAATGTATACCATGTCAGAACAATTTGGATGTTGCGGGTTGAACTTCTACATGGGCACATTATTTGAATTAATTTCCATACACATATATGTTGTAGCTTCAGTGTCATGAGCTTAGGGAATCATAATTACTTTTGTAATACTGTATTTGTTACTTTAGCATGCACTTGGAAATCTTACGGTCCTACTTTATACATAACTTAAAGAGAAAACTGCAATTTTGGTCCACTATCTTTACCGGGTATAACACTTTTGGTCCATTTTTTTAAAAATTTGCGGGTTTATGCCAAAACCCGAGTATCCATTTCACATTTGAGCCAAATCTAACAATTTTGGTTCACATTTGAGCCAAAACCCGAGTATCCATTTCACATTTGAGCCAAATCAGATTTAACGAAATTGTCTGATTTGGATCAAATGTGAAATGGATACTCGGGTTTTGGCTTAAACCCGCAAATTTTTAAAAAAATGGACCAAAAGTGTTATACCCGGTAAAGATAGTGGACCAAAATTGTAGTTTCCTCTAACTTAAACCTGTGAATTCACCAACTTAATATTGACATTTTAAAGCATGTTTTTCTCAGGTCAATAAGGTATAAGAAACAAGGATATATTGGTGGTCATCATTTTAAAGAGTCAATTTACAATAGAGATTTAAGTGCATTACATAATGGAGATTTGTTATGTATTAAAATATTTTACATTTACATGGATGAACAAGTTAAGCTGTAAGCTTTTGTAACAAACAACTTTAATTAAATCTAATGTATCATTTTAAATGACTCATATAGAGGTCGTTCTCATATCTTGTTCTATTGATCTATAAAGTAACACTATCAGCCCCTATTCTACTGCGACCCTATTTGGGGGTGTTACAATATTCTTGAAGTTGGTTCGTGGAACTAGCATTCGGGTGGTATTGGTTGACGTGTAGTGTATGCACGTGGAGGTTACATACTTTAGTAACTTGAAGGGTTTTGGTTTTGCATGTATTACACACATGCATGTACTCGAAGAAGTCTCCGGTTCTTCACGTAGCTTGGTTGCTATTCGGTATGTTTTCTGTTTATTGTTTATGTTAATTATAAGTGCTATATGAATTAGATCCGCTGCGTAGCTCGTATAATATTAATGTAATATTAGATTATTTTAGATAACGATTTCCAACATTCAGATCATTCTTACGGGGATTGATAATGATATATATTCTACAGTTGATGCTTGTCCTAATGCAATGGACATGTGGAAAGTAATTTTAAGGTTGAAACAAGGTGAGTCAATCAATGTTCAAGATCTTGCAACCAATCTATATTGGGAATTTGGGAAGTTTACTTCACATGATGGTGAATCACTTGAGTCGTACTACTCATGCTTCTACAAAATAATGAATGAACTTGTTAGAAACCAGTGCATTGTCACCTATCATCAAGTGAATGTTCATTTCTTACTTCAACTCAAACCAAAATGGCAAAGGTTTGTGACTATTGTTAAGCAGAGTCAAGACTTAAAGAACGTCTGCTATCACAAACTTTATGACATCCTGAAACAACACCATAATGAAGTCAATGAAATAAGAGCTGAAATACTAGCGCGTACTACTAATCCACTTGCACTTGTTTCTCAACAACAACAACAACCAGTTTATCATACTCAACCCAATCCCACCAAACTACACTCAAAGTTCATCCACCAGATCACATGCTGCTACCAGAAACAAAGGTAAAGCAATTGCTAATTCTCCTCCACCTACTTACGATATAGAGCCCGAAGTAGTTACTGATGATGACACATCTTCAAAGGAGAAGGAAATTGACAAACTCATGGCTTTAATCTCAATGTCGTTCAAGAAAATCTACAAACCTACCAACAACAACCTCAAAAGTTCATCAAACACTAGGAACTTACATGTTGATAATACTCTAAGAACCAACAGAGGTACATGGTATAACAGACAGACTAGACAGTATGAAAATCAAAAGGCAGTTAATGTTGCTGGGGCTAGGGAAAATGTAAGATCTCAGGTCGTGCAGCAAAGTGGGATTCAGTGTTTTAACTGCAAGGAATGTGGGCATGTAGCCAGAGAATTTCAGAAGCTAATATTACAAAAAAGGATGTTGTTGTGTAAGCAAGAGAAAGCTGGGATTCAGTTGAGTGTAAGACAAGTCTCTTTTGAGTGAAACTCGAATAGCTGGGAAGGGTTGTGCATTACATTACTAGGTACATGACGACTTTCTTCAATACCAGAAATCATCTTTGTGATTCTAGTAGATTATGTATTGACTCGGTTTCTGCCTAAGTGTATGGAGGGTTTATTTCTTTTCACCCTTTATCCTTACATTTCTTTTTCACTCTTCAACCCCTTCAATGTTTACCAAGACATCATTGTGAAGAGCACTTGATGTTTGAGTTTGCATATTTTTATTGGTATTTGACATTTTGATGTTGTTGTAAATGGATATCCAATCTTAAGTTTTATGAAGTGATTTTAAAATTGTGGTATTAATTTAACAATTGGTATCAGAGCCACGAGGTGGATTAGTGATTCGTGGTTGTGTTGTGTAAGCTTATTCGGCTTATTTTCGGTTTAAAAAGTATTCATCTTATTTTTTTCTTTTTCTTTCTTTCGCAGATTATATCTACTAAAAATAGATTCAGTCATTTTTTTGGGCTGTTAATAATTGATGAAAGTGATGGGCTAAATTACTTTAACTGGTCACGGATTTTTTCTACAAGATTTTGGTTTTCTTTATTTCTAAACAAACACATATTTGAATTTTTCCTACTCGAATGAACACAACTTTGGACCAATTATATGCGTTTTAGTTCTCGACTTATTTTCTAGCTTACTCGGTACTTTATTTATTCTAAACACAAAAAGCTTCAATCTTTCTTATTAAAAACCATTACTAGCTATTATATATTTGCATTCATCTCAGCTTATTTTAGCTTATTTAGTGCTTAAAAGTCACGGGTTCTTTCTCTAGTTTTCAAGTGTTTTTAGCTTATTTCGTTCTAAAACCTCTTATTTTCCTTGTCAAAAACCCAAATAGCTTATCTTAATATATATAGCTTAATCTAGATTTTCAGCTTATCATAGACTAATATAACTTATTTTGGTTCAATATCTTTACTAGCTTATTTAGGTTTACGTAAGTTTTGACAAAGATCAAAAATACCTTTTCGGGGGGTCTTGGTTGATCAAAGAACAAAGGATGAATCATTGTTAGTTTTAGTGAGAGAAAGTAGAGAGAGGGTGAGATGAACACAAAAAGGAAAAATATTAGATTAGAGAGAGAAGGAAAAATACAAGTGAACATCTACTACCCCTCATGGAGAGCCATGAGGGGTATTTATACTAGAGACAAAAACAAACTATTCCTACTTAACATAAATGACCCCTGCGTGGTACACAGTGTCCAAAACTAGTCCAATTCACGTGTAAGACGCTAACTTCACTAAAAGTGAGGCTAACAATCTCCCTCCAAGATGGCGTCACACGTGAATTGGTTACAATGTTCCCTACAAGCAAAAATAAAGAAAAATGATAAGAATGAAGTCCAGTATTTCTTGAAAATATCTTCGACGATCTACTTGAATACTCCAGCTTTATTTCTTCAGCTTGTAGATGAACGTACTGCTGAAATCTTCAGCTCCCTCCCAAACAGACACCCATAAGACTGATAAGAATTAATACACCGTTCTTGAGGGATGGATGGTATCATCAACATCGTCTCACTTAGGAAGCATTCTAGTTTCGTTTGAATTCAGCCCAAAGTACACATTTTATCTCCTTTTTGAAGTCGAAACCGTAGCACCAAAATCAATTAAGACCCAGAAATGTACTTTTCTCCCTCCAGGAAAGTGCAGATATAAATTGCCACACCAAAGTCAATTAAGTCCCAAGTGTACGTAATTTGTTCCTCTATGTAGTCTAATTGGTAACATCAAAGTCAATTAAGTCCCGGATGTACCCATTTTAAATTGTTTCACCAAAGTCAATTAAGTCCCGAGTGAAAGCAATTTATCTCGCTGCGTAGTCGAAACTGTTACATCAAAACGGTAGCATAAAAAATCAAACTAAGTACCGGATGTACACATTTCTCCCTCCAGGATGATGACTAACTGAGGAATCATCCTACACATGTGTACATCATATGCCAACTGGAACTGCTTACTTAGCTTCATAGCCCGTGATTGCATAAGCAATACTCTGTGAGAAGATGTCGGTACTCTCTTTACAAATCTCTCTTGATCAACCCGATCAAAATCCCATTATCTATTCTGTAGGCTAATACCGATGACCACTGGTTGAAGCATAATTCTTCACTTGTGACTTAATCTTGTACTATCCGTGTGACGGTGCAGAGGCAAATCTCTGAGTACCATATACTCACCCAAAAGTATATAAAAAATACATCACCACTTGAAATCTCCTCAACGACGTGAGACACTGAGTACTCCAATGTGACTCCTTAAAGTGATAGCTACTTTGTAGGTATAGGTAGAAAGAATCACAAAAGCAACTAGATATCCAAGTGTGCATCACTAATACAAGTCATTTTCGTTGTGGAGAAAGAAAGAACCAAAGACGAAATAAGTACACTTCCCGTGAAAGTCTACTTCAATCCCAAATAAGTAACATCGTACAAAACCCCGTGATCATTAAAATTCAATACTAGCCATTATGAATGAAGGTGAATTTTGATAAGGATCGTTTTTAGTGTAATGTATTGTGTTTGTTGTGTTGTTGTTCGTGATTTTTGATGTGTCATGATCGTTAACGGATATCAGGCTAAAAAAATTAACATAAGCACGACCCGTCCAAGTAGTAAAACCCCGGTCATGTATAGTTTTCCCGACATAAAATTAGTTTAATACCCGGCTCAATCCAATAACACGAGCCCATATTTGATAAACAATAAGTATTTTCGGGCCCAATAAATCCTAACACAGTGCTATGTCAATAATAACGCAGCCCAACACAAATTCAGGCCCAACTTTTGGACATGCATAATGCCAGCCTATGAAAGTTTTATACTTGGCCTACAACAAATTCATATACCCGATCCATACTTTTTCAGTTATAAGTATTACATAATCCCACAATATTAGGTCATAAGAGAAACCCTAATCATTCACACAAATGAAACGCAGCCACAAAAACGCATCACCTAGATACCTTCGTCACATTCTTTCACCTCCATAACTAAGTTAAAACAAATCACCTTATCACTACTACATATTGAAACGCATGAACCCTTACAACCACAAACCAAAACGTAGCACAAATATTGTTGATCATTAGTTTTAGATTGACCACGAGTCACACACCTACGAAGAACTGAAGAGATGAATAGCTTCAAGATCATTGATATGTGGTCTCGGGTAGGTTTGTAGTATTTGATTTGTTTGTTTTCTTATCGAAAGAAAGATGAGTTTATAACAGATTTGTTAATAAACTATCTTTAAATTCGAATAGCAAAGATGGTTCATTCCATTACATAGATTGATGATGAAATTGTGTTTAGTCAAAAAGAAAATTGGTGACAAATAAACACAAATCAGAGATCAATTGTTTCATTGTCTTTTCTGTTACGAGTCTTTGATGAAGGGAAAGGATTAGTTGTGGAGAGGATTGTAAGAAAACGTGACGATGGTTTTAGGATTAGACTTGAGGTTGAAATTGATGGATTGTGTTATTGTATAGTGAAGGGCTGTTGCTTGTTATTGATTATAGTTGGTCGTTTGATTATTATATGAGTCTGTTTAATATTTGACTTCCATTTCTTTTGACTTTGACTCATTGTGAGTTTGACCCGGGTCAACTCGATAAATACCGAGTTGACTCGGTTTCCACACAGCTTGGACAATAGATCGGTTGAGTTGTTCG
>BQNB010027526.1:0-57545 GCA_026074375.1 Tanacetum coccineum
TCTTCTTAAGTACTGCCAACTAGATTCCGCATAGTTGACAGTATATCAGTGTTTCATTAAGGAATATCGATCCTACATCGACATTTAACTTTGTGTCATAAATTAGTGTAAGCAACGTTGTGTACGGTTTTCTCTGCCATAAGGGATCTTGTTGACATAGGGAAGAAAACTCTCGAGTTAGGTGCTCGGGGAGTGGAGTAGGGCGAAGAGGTGCTTCGTTACCGAACCACTATAAATCCTCGCGTTGTGGTTTGATTGTTCTTACTCTTATCTCTTGTCTTACATTATCTCCTCATACTATCATATCAATTGTTTAGATAAATATATTGTTCATATTATGCAAGTGTTGAGTTCACATAAATTCAAATCTAGAATTTTTTACAAACACTTCAAAACCTTTAATTAAAAAGCGGTAAACTATTCAACCCCCCTTCTAGTTTTCACAGTGTTGTTGTACCTCCCGAAAACCCTGAGTTAATAACAAAGCTCTTGTAGAATTTCATTCTTCACCCATTGGAGGTCATGCCGGTGTTTTGAGAACTTATGCTCGGGTAGCTATTTATTTCTTTTGGCCAGGTATGTGTCGCGTTATTCGTAAGTTTGTCCGTTCTTGTCAAATTTACCAATGTGCGAATCATGTCAACTCCAACCTGCTTGTATGTTATCTCCATTGCCAATTCCTAATCAGGTGTGGAAAGATATAGCAATGGACTTTATCACGGGTCTTCCAAATTCCAAGGGCTATACTGCCATCATGGTGGTGGTCGATCGTTTATCAAAATATGCACACTTTGCACCTCTTCGAGCTAACTATAATGCACCACAGGTGGCGGAACTTTTTGTTCAAACTGTTGTGAAACATCATGGCATACCACGCTCAATTGTTTTTGATCATGACAAGGTTTTTACTAGTGCTTTTTGGTCCCATTTATTCAAGTTACAGGGTACAACCTTGAATATGTCTTCTGCATTTCATCCACAATTAGATGCTCAATCAGAAGCTTTGAACAAGTGCTTGAAGTTGTATCTACGATGCTATGTTTTTGACAACCCACGAACTTGGATTACTTTTCTTCCCTGGGTAGAATTTTGGTACAACTCGGCTTTCCAGACTTTTATTGGCATGACATCCTTTAAGGTGTTATATGGTTGTGAACCTCCGTCCATCATTCCTTCATCCGCTGCTATGGATACTCTCAATGATGTGCACACTCAACTCCAAGCGCAAGATGTTCTATTATCCCAGCTCAAAATCAACCTCACTCGAGCTCAGGTGAAAATGAAGAAATATGTTGTTCGAAAACGACGTGATTTGGATCTTGCTGTTGGCGATTTTGTGTTCGTTGAATTACAACCATATCGTCAACTATCATTAAAGCTGCAACGAAATCAGAAATTGGGATTGTGCTATTTTGGTCCATTCTAAATTCTACAAAAGATTGGGCCGGTTGCATATAAGCTAGCATTACCTTCTGAATCGCGTATTCACCCGGTTTTTCATATCTCCTTCCTGAAACCATGTATTGGTGAACCTACTAACCAATATGTTCCGTTGCCACTGCTCTCCACTATGGAGCGGCCGTTATTACAACTTGCCAAGGTTCTTGATTCATGTAAAGTTCAAGTACAAAATGAATGGGTGGTACAGGTACTAGTCCAATGGGATGGAACTGACACTACTACATGGGAATCTTGGAATACTTTACAACAAAAATACCCTAACTTAGATCTTGAGGGCAAAGTCTGTTTCAAAGAGGAGAGAAATGTTATGTTCCGTTCAACAATAGACCATGAGCTTCAAGATGAACATGTGGCCGTACAAAAGAAAGTCAAAAAAGACATGGTTAGAGAGAGTAACCGTGTGAGGCAGTCACCTATTAAGTTGAGAGAATAAATGGGGAAGTGGGAGAAAATGACGGTTGCCAAGAATTGCAAATGTACTCCTATTCTCCCTAAGGCTAGAGGGTGTGGAGCGGCAAAACCGAAGTAAAGATAAGAGAGAGTGTTGCCTATTGGTGTTTAATAGAGAAAGCATTTTTTAGTGGTGGTTGTATGTGGTTGATAAAAAATTAAAAAAAAATTAATGAAAGAGAGCAAAGGTGTTGCAATCGTTGAGGAAAAGTTGAGGGAAAAGATAAACATAATGTATTTTTGATGATATGAAACTGATGTGGCGAGAGAAAACTCTCAACCACACCCTCCACTCTAACATCATTCTACTTCCTTTTTCTGAATTTACTTCTTTTCTGGTTAAGCAAATTAAGTGTAACTTTCCCTTTTAAATTTACATCAAACCTTGTAATCATCTTCTATTTTCAATAATCAATACAATCCTGGTTCTTGGATTTGTGTAGTCATTACGCATATATACAACGGTTAACGTCGATCGGTTGCTCTCACATGAGTCTTGTCGGTCCTTTATCTTTTTTCTCTGCCACTCACATATTAGACTTAGACCTACACAGTGGCAGAACCAGGAAGTTAGAGGACGGGGGGCAAAAAAAAAATTATTGACAAAAGTCGTTTTGCACACAAAGATGAAGACGGGGATATAAGGTTTTTACACTGTTTTGCTTTAACATGGGGGGCAATTTGATTTTGTGGTGGGGTGCACTTTAAAAAAAAGATCAAATTTACACAAAAAATCGATGTTTTTTGGCGAATTATGAAAGGCACCGCCCCCCCTACTTACAAAGTGCTTCCGCTCCTGGACCTACATAATGAATGCTATATATGGTGATATTGGCGATCAAAGAAAACTCTAAAAACCTAACCGGATTTGCAAGGACAAACATTTTAAAGAAGAAAAAGAATAACATTCCAGCAAGATCATCGATTAATCTCACGAATCTTAAGTTTGGAGTCGTCGGAAGAATGGAGGGGAAGCGAATGGTGATAAATGAGCATCGAGCGGTAACGATACAACACATGATGATGATGAGGAAAAGAATATAGTGACGTACAACAGCAACTGAAAATTTTATAAAATACTACGTAGTAATTAATAGTACGACAAGAAAATCATAAACCTTTTAAAAAAGTTTGCTATCAAATGCTCTAAGTTTCTGTTTTTATATGTCTTCTCAATAAAATTCAGTTTCTTCTAGCAATAGTTAATCAAAACTAGTGATTTCCTTTGTTTTCTGTAGTGATTTCCAACCCCGTGGACGTACATCTTCCCATCATTTTGTGCCTGTTGATCGTCAAAAACGAGTGGTTCCTACTTGTTTATGGCCTTTGTTGTCCCCTCCAATAACTGCTCATCATCAAATTTCATCTCTCATATTCTCCATAATAAATGTTGGGTTTAATCTTGATGGGCTGTGTCCACGGGTCATGGTTCAGTGGGTATGTGTAAGCACGTGCCAAAGATCCGTAAATTATAGAACCTTTGGGATTCGGCCGTGGACACTTATTCTGATCGCATGATCCATGCAAATTCTGTGTCGTTTATTTTCCTGCATTTTTTCATGTTTTTTAATTTTCGTTTTAACACATGAAATATATAAAATGGGATGTGATTTGCATGGTCTTGTCTCTTGTGTACGAAGTTAAAGCATAGATAAAATACAACTAAGTGTACATAAATTAGTGTGTGCCAATAAAAAGGGAGAATTACATATATATCATTCCCGAAGTTTAATATTACATAAAAAGACAAATGTCGTGAGAAGGATAAAAAGAATTTTTTTTTTAAACAGTTCTCAGAAAATTCTGAAAAAAATCTACAAGATCGTGTATGTTGGCGCATGAAAAAGTTGTGAAGGAAGTTTTTTTGAAAGAGGATACTTTTGTCGAAAAAAAATTATGAAAAAAAAACGTTTGTGCATTAAATCGTTTTTTTTTTGCATCAAAAATTCGTTTTTATACCCAACTTCTTTTGACTTTTTGCAACAAAATTTTATTACGCATCAAACTATAACAAGTTAAAAATTTTGTGTATCAAAATTTTTTTGTGCATCAAATTTTATTTTTTTGTGCATTAAAAAAACGTATGAAAACTCAAAATTAGGAAAACTTCTTTTACAAAAGTTTTATGCACCATCATACCTGATTTTGTAGAATTTTTTTGGAATTTTTTTAGAATTTTTTGAGAACTTTAAAAAAAATCTTTTTATTCTTCTCACGGATATTTGTCTTTTTATTTTAACCTTCCTCTATTCTTTGCATTTACATAAATGTCTTTCTCATTTTTTTTAATTACATCAATATCCTTCCCAATCTTTTGTAATTACATCAAAATCCTTCTCGAACTTTTAAATACTAATATATATTCAAAAATTAATCAAATCATAATTATATTAATTCTATAATTTAAAACTATTATTCATCTCTTATTTTCTTTTATATTGATCATAATTATATTGTTCATATACAATTTTTTAGCCTCGAGTGATGAAAGAAATGATAATATAATTATAAAAGTTTAGATATAAACATGAAAAAAACATTACTCTTATATATATTAACTAGACTATAGACCCGCGGGTTTTGCGGGTGGCAATAAAAAATCTGATATGAGTAAGATAAAGTTTATAATTATCAAAATGAAATTTCCATATCAACTTCTAACTACCAAAGCGAGATTTGCAATTAGTATTACCAATTAAACAGGGTTCATTAGTCTTTTAAGCTACTTGCAGGGGTGTTTGGGTCAGCTGATGACATTGTAATAGCGGATTGGTTTCCCTTAATAGTTTCTTTAATGATATAGAACAGGATAGTTGTAATAAAACAAAACCTACTCTTGTAATGTCTGCATTTGCATCAGATGCTTGGTCATTTTCTTCCTAGCCTGAAAAAGAACATACATGATACATGTGAAGTGTTCATTATATATACATCAACCAGATAGACCAGCATATTGGTATTTATGTTTCTGATTGCAAACAGAAAATAATATTGCAGACAAGCTCTACGAGGGTTGAGATGAATAAAAGTAGAAGCACATATCTAAAGTAATGTCCTTGACAGCTTTTTAATGGCTATCAGTAATTATAAAGTAAGGTTGGTTTATTTAGATAGATCCTTAGTTTATTTACACTTCTGTTAGAAATCTTGTCAATTAGCAACATAGAGTTGGGAAAGTGGTCACTTATCAAAAAGTATTATACGCAAGAGGAACTTCATGAACGGTGCAGTAGCCCCTCGAGAGATATGATGAGTGAGAACTCATTCATCACCGTGGGTGGCGGTTTAAGGTGTGTAGGTATCACGCAAATGTCAAATGTTTAAGTAGGGGAGATTATAGCATCTCATCCCACATGGATAAAAGATGACACATCTAAAAGTTGTACACCTAACAGGCATGAATTGTAGGCTACAGATAACTTCCACCATGGCCTTAAATATTAAAATATAGTAGTTTACATAGGGCATTGGGGTTTCCAGCAATGAAACATGAATTCGGTCATTTTATGAATATGAGCATATGGCTCTGTTCTCTTGCATGTAATTGCCTAACTTCATATATAATAAGCTCACAAATATAAAGAAAGCGCACAAGTTAAACCCTAGGACATACTCCGTATAAAGTAAGAGCATTAAAGAATCCTCTGTTAAAAAAACATCATAGCTAGAGATAGTCATTTCATCCCATTTACTTATAAAGGGGTCGCTTTAAGTTGTGTTTCAACTCAATTGGTTAATGGCTCAAGAAAAAATTAAAGATAAAGTAGAACAGGTTAAAATTTAGAGCCTATTTTGATACTATTCTAATTTTTATCACAATCGATATGTTGGTTATCTGAAAAGTAAAAAGTGGAAAAAAAGTGTCTTGAGGTTCAACCCGACCTAAGCCGTTTCAGCTGTATCATGAAAAGGCCCACTAAACCTTACCCATTATGACCCGTTACCCGACCCACCTCTTACCACTTCTAAATACGAACCTATGACGCGAGTGGAAAATCGTGTGATTTATAAAGACTCTAATGTAGCGTCTCTCAGTAAAAACAAAGTAAAAAGTAAAAACAACTGATAATTGTTCATTCAATTGAACGATTCGAAAGGGTAAGCTGTATTAGGTAAACCTGACATCAGATACAGAAAACTAATAGTTCGTAAAGGCAGTGGGCAATAAAATCAGTACCTCAGGCACTCAACTCTTATTTAATAACCAACATCCATTTGGTAATGATCACTGTGATACCATATTTGAATAATTATAATGAAAAAATATCACATAAAAACCAAGCAAATGTTAAAAAGTTTTACCCTCCATCATGCTCATAAATGCACTGTAATTGGAATCGTGAAAAGTGATTTTCAGCTTAGTTCCGCTAAGGATGGTTGGATCAGCATTCACGTCGTCTATTGCAGCCTGTAAAGGGATTTAGAAAATTTCCCGATGATGGAGTTAAATGTTAATACCTATTGTTGGTTTAACAATCTCGTGTGGCCGATTGTTGTTACTGGAAGCGTTACATTGGCAATTGTTTCAAGTATTTTAATTTTAATATGTCTATATGGCTCACCCATAGTTTATCAGGTTTGTTTCAGACTAATAAATGACTGAAGTGATTAATAAGTCTATAATAGAACTTAAATCACATGACAGATAAGCAAGGAAAATTACATGTTACAATATTAATTCTAATTAGTCCATTTCGTCATCCATAAAATATGTACTATAAATAACTAAAAGCAATAGAATACCTGCAACACATGGAAGGGGCAATAGCTTAAGGCGTTCGACACTAACACAAAACTCCTTCATTTTCAAAACACCATGTTCAAAATTGAGCAGGTGTGATTGAACCTCATGATTACTCTCTACTGATCTTATCACTATCTCATCCCCCTTGTGGCCCTCTTTTTCTTGTTTACAATCAACATGCACAGGATCACCTTTTAACCTACATGGAATATGATTTTCATCAAGGAAACTAAAGGTAAATAAATACAATTAATGCAAATAAGCAATACAATACCTGGTGCATTCACATTTGCCCACGCCGCCACATGGTTTGTTCCTGCTACAAAAGGAATGGAAGACAAGGAGATGGTTTTGTCTTTGACGTGGTACAAATATATATAAGCCCCGAATTCTGATGAGGCAACCGTTGGGCTATAAAATATGGCTAAACCAGTAGCAAGTTCCACGGATAATATAGTGTCTTTGAGATCTTCGATTTCTTCCCACGTCATATTATTCATGTCCAGTTTCAACAAATTCCCACGGGTCAGGTAGTGAGGAAAAAAACATCGTACTTCTAAAAAAATGTGCCAAGTTACTAATAAGAACAAAAAAATTGAGCATACCAATCATTGCATTGTCGTTTCTCAGACTCACGAGATAGTATGAAACAACATCAACTCAATAATAAAGTATTCTACCTAAAATCTATCCATTTGCTTACATAAGCTAAAAGCTCGCTCACGAGCTGCATACAAATTTAAGACTAAGGCTAGAACCGATGAATCTATCAACTGAACTCTGAGTGAATAGCACGAGAAGTTTGCTATGATTTGATTTTAAACTTAATAAAAAACGAAGGCTAGAACAAACACATTACTCAAGATTTAATGCATCATGACATCTATACTTTAATTTTGACTGTATGTAAAATAAAATCCGAAGTTTGATAAATGAATTTATTTTAAATTTGTATCGATCCAAAATAAAAGACGAAAGCTTGAGACAAATCGATAGTATGTTTTAGCGAGTTGTACCTTCTGGAAGTAGAAAGCCTTTGTTGAGTGTAGGTCTCTCATAAGGAGCCACCTGCACATAACATGGCCGCATATAAGAAAACCAATACCAATTAATGATTCACGTCTGGATTCTCTTGTCATACATTAGAGTTAGAAGACCTATTGAATGATATCACAAATAAACTTTCTATGAACAATATTTGGTTTGTGAGCAACAATACAGTGTACATGCAATTCCTATTGGTCAAGGCAAACCTGAAAGTAAATAGCACCTTATATTCAATGTGAACGACTTACTAACAGTAACGTTACAAACCACATTATCGCTATATTTTTATAATCTTTTTCTTCTTCATAAAACTGTTAAAATAGAATGATGTATAGAAGTGACGGCACTTACTTGGTAGAATTGAGGTATACCGATGTTGCACACACTGCATAAAACAGAACCGATGCTGAAAACTTGCACAGTATGAGTATATTTTTGTAAACTGATATAGTGAAATCGTGTGGCTCAGATTTGCGAGTACGAAACTGAACAAAAGGGTACTCGAGCCGGTCATGGCTGCAAACACATTTCTAAACGTGATGCCCCGCCATCATGTTCTAGCGGGAAAATAATAAACGCTCAAAAGTGATACTATCTTCGGTAATATTCCGTATTTTTAGGTCATTTACAACGTCATCTATTTTACTAATTATTTTTTTTCTCGTACGCGTTTACTTTTAATTCTTATTATATAGTAAAATCGTGTAAACTGAAAATCAACAATTAAAGTAAACGGACACCAAACGAATTAAAGTTTTCGTCAAACAAGTAATATATTAGTTTTACGAAAGTAATAATCAACTTTTTATATTTTTATTTTTATTGGTTGCGTAAAACGTTTACGTTTCGCAATTAAATACATTTAGGTATTCCCGGAATCACCAAAACTTTTCTACGCTTCAACAAATACCTATGTTTATATCTAATGCTTAAAGTTTTATAAAACTTTACCTACATTCATCACTTGAGCCGAACCTTACACAAAACAAATAGACAAATACATACACTTTACAAAGTTATGCATTATGTTTTAATAAAACTACAACTTATACATTATCAATATATACTTTCATTTTCATTTGGCAAATAAAGAACTAGCTAAACATCTACCTTGATTTCATGGGATAACATCTTCTTTAGGGAACCAATAAACACAATTCCTTAAAACCATGGGATGATCCTTTCTTTTGGAGACAAAGACTAAAGACTTCCATGTTTTACTCTAAGTGTTCTTGACTAGTCTTTAGGATATATAAGGCTTTAGCTAGCATATTACACACACACTTCTCACTTTCAAGGTGTAAAACACAAAAACTCTTCCTCCCTCCTCCTCCTTTAGCTCACGGCATACCACAAGGACCATACTCAATCCATACAAAATTTTTCTACCACTTATACAAGCATACACACAACATATCTAAGACCTACTAAGATGGTTTGAAGGTTAGGTTAAGTATTTTCAAGTGTTGAAGCAAAGAAAGTGAAATTAGGGTTTCTTGGGAAATTAAGGTTTCTAATCTTGCAAGCTTGGTTTAAAAATCTAAACAAGGGTTTAGATTATATTTCTCATCATCATTTATCACTATAAGGTTATCTATAAACCTTTATGTCTTTACTTTTATCATTTTTATGTGTTTACATGTTCTATATAACTAAATCACCATTTAGGGTTTTAAACATGTTAAATGGATAACTTACTTGTGATTATGATTTTGTACACTTTTTCATATGATATGTGATTGGTAATATCATGGAATAATGAGATTATAAGTATGTTAACATGTTGGTTTAAGTGGAAAATGTTTAAGTATAAACTAGTGATTAAAAGTTAATTAAGGAAAGTTTATGATTTCATGTGAGATTAAAGACATTTGTGGGCTGTTTTAGTTCGTGTTTTAGACAGTAGGTTTTACATTTTATAAAGATAATACACCTCATGACGATTCCAAAATGATAAGAAACTCGAAAAACCGATTTATAACGAAAAAGATACGACGATTTCAAGTTTACGTTAAATATATACTTTTATAAAACTATTTTTATAAAAATTACTATTCACCACAGAAACTTATATTTTTAAAA
Source organism: Tanacetum coccineum (assembly GCA_026074375.1). Taxonomy (NCBI): domain Eukaryota; kingdom Viridiplantae; phylum Streptophyta; class Magnoliopsida; order Asterales; family Asteraceae; genus Tanacetum; species Tanacetum coccineum. The sequence continues at coordinate 9,785 of BQNB010027526.1, forward strand.
CATCATTAATATGATAAAACTTTTAAATACGAGAACGTACTCGAAAGAATCGCTAAAAACGGAGTTAAAACGAATAAGTTACGACATTTACGAGATTTACGATAACTAAATCTATAAAAATAAATATATAACTGTTATGAACAGTAAAATCACTATTCATCAGAAAAACTCAAATTTTGAAAATGTTATATTTTGATAACTCGTCTTAATACGAAGGCGTGGACGTAAGAAACGAAAGAAACGGACTAAAAACGAGAAAGTTACGCCAGTTTTACTAAAGTATACTTATAAACGTTTTTACTTTATAAATATGATTTCACTAAAACGATTAGATGGTGATGTAGCTATATAGAATTATATGTGGTATTAGTTAATCAAAGTACTATATTACTAGGGAGTTTCATAATGAGGCCTCTTCGGGGTGGCGTATCGACGAGTTGTTGGATTTACGATTTAAAGTGTCCTAGCTCCTCATACGTCACTACATGACCTCTTAATTATGATAGCCCGAACGATAGTATGATGAGCTATACGACCTATAAATAATCAAAGTGTTTAGTACTTATACGACCTATATTGGATTAGGTTGCCTTCGGATTCCTTCGTGACGCATTTTTCTATTGTGAATACTTGTTGATTACCATTCACTCGAGGTGAGTTCATAGCCCCCTTTTTACTACGTGATTGTTTTACAAAATCTACGGGGTGAATTACATTGCTTGTTTTACTATTGGACACAAGTGTTTTTCTAAGTGTTTTCAAAGTGTTTACAAAGTGTATGCTATCCAGATTACTGCCTGAATATTATTGCTAAGTTACCTTATTGCCGTGAAGTCCCTATTTATCATGAACCGTTAATTGCTATTGTAGTAAGCGCGAGTGTTGTGGATAGATCTATCGGGACTGACAATCCCCACCTTTCCTTGGGTCACTAGTTTGATCAAGGTGCATTTAACATTGAGAGGTGTTAGGTTGTTGGCAAGCATCCTATATTCTGATTGGGGCACAAATCTAGTTAAGGCTTCGGGGTCATGAGCTTAGTGCAATAATAAACGTTTTGGACTACTGAATGTGTTTCAGAGTCTACTATTACTTCGATCTTGTGGTCCACCCTTTTTACCGATAAACCTATGATTTCACTCAACCTTTGTGTTGACTTTTAGCATGTAATTTCAGGTCCTAGGGTATGAAGATTGGAGGGGAGCCGTGGCGGATATCAATGAAGACGGATTCTGTGTTTTATCTATATTCAATGCAACTTTTATTATCTTTAAAAACTTAAGTCATCTTTTGGTATTATGAAGCTTTTGGTATAATTAAAAATGTATGTGAAATGTTTATGACTTATAAAACATATGGGACCTAATGTATAAATCGAATGAAATCTTATCTTAAAACGTCCATTTAAGGCATTGTGGTGTGTGTGGGTCGTTTCCTATATCTTGATTGTTGTACTTTGACGTAGCACCCCATTGTTACCATTCCGCTGCTACCTGATTTTGGGGGTGTTACAGATGGTACAAGAGCCAAGGTTATAGGGAACTGGGTCATTTTCAAAACCTAGTCTATAACCACAAAGTTTAAAGGTTTTCTTTTCTTTCATTTTTAAATACAGAATCCTTCATCGCTATCCGATATCCACGCGCGCGTATTCCCTGATCCTTACTTACTTTTCCGATTGTCATTATTGCATTATATATAATCTTAGATATATAATACTTGGTTTAAATTCGATCTCTTACGTCTATCTTTTGACATATCAATATCTATTTCTATCGATCAATTATATAAATATTGACTATCCTGATTAATTTATGATTATTTATATCATTCTGCATTATTTACCATGTGCCATGACTCTGCATACCTTTATAAATTCTCAACGAATTGTGTACTTGTGTTGCCAAAATCATGCCGCCCAGGAGATTTAAGAAGAAATCTGTTAGGAAGATAGTGGAAGAGCGTGTGGCCAAAGCCATTGAAAAATATGAAAAGACTAGTGTTGACTCAAACAATGCTGGTGGATGCGGATCAACAAATACTGGAGGAACTGTTGTACCCGAGATGCATGGATGTTCGTATAAGACATTTATGAATGGCAAGCCTCACTCTTTCAAAGGGACTGAAGGTGTAGTCGGACTGAACCGTTGGTTCGAAAAGATGGAGCAAGTGTTTGAAATTTGCAAATGTGCTAAAGATGACAAAGTGAAGTTTGCTAAGTGCACGTTCGAGGGTCGTGCTCTAACCTGGTGGAACGGAAATGTTCAGACTTTGGGACTTGCTAATGCTAATCAGATCCCCTAAAGCAACGTGAAAGCTATGATGACCACTGAATACTGCCCAACAACTAAAATCCAAAGGATGGAACAAGAACTTTGGACTTTGACTATGAAAGGAGATGATATCGAAGCTTACAGTAATCGTTTCCATGAACTAGTTCTGATGTGTCCTGAATTGGTGTCCACTGAAAGTAAAGATTGAAAAGTACATTCGTGGGTTTCCTAAAAGAGTCAAAGGAAACATCACTTCTTCAAAGCTTGCGACCTTGCATAAGGGAATCAACATGGCCTGTGAACTGGTCGAGCAAGCAGTTCAGGGTAGGGCTGCAAGAATTAGAGAAAGCAATAAAAGGAAATAGGAAGACAACCAGAGAAACAACAACAACAATAACCATAACTACAACAATAACCACAACAACAACAATAACCGCAACCGAAACAACAATCATCACAAGCAACAAAACAAGAGACCAGAAACTGTCAGGGCATATGCTGCAGCCCCAGCTAGAGGAAAGATTTATGCTAGAAATTTACCAAAATGCAACCGGTGTAACTTACATCATCATGGACCGTGCCCTCAAAAGTACCGGAGATGTCAAAGAATAGGTCATATGGAGAAGGATTGTAGAGTTAGGCTTCAGGGTGCAGGTAATGACTTCCTGCATAATGTGACATGTTTTGGGTGTGGTGAGAAAGGACATTTCAAGGACAAGTGTCCAAAAGTAGGGAACCAGCAGAATGATGGAGCTCGTGGGAGAGCTTACATAGTGATTGAAAATCCACTACAGAATCCGAATGTGGTCACGGGTACCTTTCTTCTTAATGATCACTACGCTTGTATCCTCTTTGACTTCGGTGCTAAAAAGAGTTTTGTATCTTCTGCGTTTACCACTTTTATTAATATTTCCCTTGCCACTCTAAACACTAGCTACGAAGTAGAGTTAGCAGACGGAAAATTCGTTAGCACCAATACCATTTTACATAGTTGCACCTTAGTTTTGTATAATCACGTGTTCAAAATAGACTTGTTACCAACCCGGCTAGGTAGTTTTGATGTTATCATTAGAATGGATTGGTTGGTGTACCACCGAGCTCTCCTCGATTGTTATGAGAGGATTGTCCATATTCCTCTTTCGAATGGCAAGATTCTTGAAGTTCAAGGCGAGAGGCCGGAAAAGGACCTTGGTTCACTTACCTGTATCAAGGCTAATGAGAAAAAGCTTGATGACATACGTGTTGTCCGAGACTTCCCTGAGGTATTTCCAGACGATCTGTTAGGTTTACCTCTTGTGCGAGAGATATAATTTCGCATTGATCTGATTCCAGGCGCATCACCAGTTGTTAGATCTCCATACCGGTTAGCCCTTTCAGAAATGTTAGAATTATCGAACCAGCTTAAAGAACTTCAATAGCAGGGTTTTATTCGACCAAGTCACTCACCATGGGGAGCACCCGTGCTCTTTGTCAAGAAGAAAGACAGTTCAATGAGAATGTGTATTGATTACAGGGAACTAAACAAGTTGACTATAAAGAATAGCTATCCTCTCCCCAAAATTGATGACTTGTTTAATCAATTACAAGGTGCGTGTTGTTTCTCCAAGATAGATCTTCGTTCGGGATATCATCAGTTGAGAGTCCGAGAAGAAGATATACCGAAGACCGCGTTTAGAACTCGATACGGGCATTTGAGTTCACAGTCATGCCATTTGGGCTGACAAACACTCCAGCAATATTTATCGACTTAATGAACCGCGTATGCAATCCAAATTCATAATTGTGTTCATTGACGACATCTTAATCTACTCAAAGTCAGAAGAAGAGCATGAAGTCCACCTGAAAACGATTTTAGACTTACTTAAGAAGGAGAAGTTGTACGCCAAATTTTCAAAGTGCGAATTTTGGTTACAAGAAGTACAGTTCCTAGGATATGTGGTCAACCGTGATGGTATCCACGTGAATCCTAGCAAGGTTGAGTCGGTCAAGAACTGAAAGACCCTTGAGTCACCAATAGAAATCCGTTCATTTATAGGATTGGCGGGTTACTACCGGAGATTTATTGAGAATTTCTCTAAGATCGCAAAGCCCCTCTCCCTGTTGACTCAAAAGAATAAGGCTTATGTGTGGGGCGATAAGAAAGATGAAGCTTTCCAAATTCTGAAGGAGAAACTATGCAATGCTCATGTGTTAGCACTCCCCGATGGACCCGACGACTTTGTGGTCTATTGTGATGCATCAAAACAAGGTTTTGGGAGCGTGCTGATGCAGCGGGGCAAAGTGATATCGTATGCGTCAAGATAGTTAAAGAAGCATGAGAAAAATTATACCACCCACGACCTGGAATTGGGTGCAGTGGTGTTCGCTCTTAAAATCTGAAGACATTATCTTTATGGGACGAAAAGTGTTATCTACACTGACCACAAAAGTCTCTAGTACATATTTGACCAGAAAGATTTAAATATGCGCCAAAGGCGGTGGAGCGAACTGCTTAGTGATTATAAATGTAAGATCAAATACCACCCAGGCAAGGCAAATGTGGTGGCAGATGCCTTGAGCAGAAAAGAAAGACTCAAGCCAAGACGAGTACGTGCTATGAGTATTACTATTCATTTTGGACTTAAGACTAAGATTTTGGAAGCACATAGCGAAGCTTCTAAGGATCTCAAAGCCCCAGCTAAATGGCTAAGAGGATTAGAAAGACACTTTGAGCAACGAGATGATGGTGAAATTTACTTCTTTAATCGTATCTGGATTCCATCAGTTGGTGATGTAAGGAAATTGATCATGGATGAAGCTTATACATCTAGATATTCAGTACATCCGGGTGCAAATAAGATGTACTATGATCTGAGAGACTTGGATTGTTGGCCTAGTATGAAGAGAGACATTGCTAAGTACGTTAGCAGATGTCTTACAAGCTCTAAGATTAAAGCCGAACATCAGAAACCCTTAGGATTTCTTCAGCAACCAGAAATTCCTGAGTGGAAATGGGAAAAGTTAACAATGGACTTTATCACAAAGTTGCCTAAAAGCAGCAGTGGGTATGATACGATTTGGGTCATTGTGGATAGACAGACCAAGTCTGCTCACTTCCTGCCTATTCGTGAAGACTACAAAACAGAGAAGCTGGCAAAGATTTATGTCAACGAGATTGTAGCGAGACATGGTGTGCCAGTGTCAATCATTTCAGACCGTGATGGTCAATTCACGTCATACTTATGGCAAGCTCTTCAGGAAGCATTGGGTACAAGACTAGACATGAGTACAACTTACCACCCTTAGACCGACGGTCAGAGTAAGCGTACTATTCAGACACTGGAGGATATGCTTCGAGCTTGTGTTATGGATTTTGGTGGCAGTTAGGATACTCATCTTCCATTGATTGAGTTTTCCTATAATAACAGTTACCACACAAGCATTAAGTGCGCACCATTCGAGGCTCTGTACGGGCGGAAATGTAGATCCCCCGTGATATGGACTGAAGTTGGAGAAAGTCAGCTTATTGGACCAGAAATTGTGCAAGAAACGACTGAAAAGATTGTTCAAATTAAGGAAAGATTGAAGACGGCTAGGAGTCGCCAGAAAAGCTATGCTGATAAGAGGCGTAAACCTCTTGAATTCCAAGTTGGAGACCGAGTGTTACTTAAGGTATCTCCATGGAAGGGAGTGGTACGATTTGGTAAGAAAGGGAAGCTAGCACCACGATATGTGGGACCATTTGAAATCGTGGAGCGTGTTGGACCGGTGGCTTATCGGCTGAAGTTACCCCAGGAGCTAAGCTGTGTCCACGACACGTTTCATGTGTCGAACCTCAAGAAATGCTTGGCTGAGCCAGATGTTCAAGTACCTTTGGATGAGATCGAGATTGATGAAAATCTGCGATTTGTTGAAGAGCCTATTGAGATCGTAGAGCGGGATGTGAAGAAGCTAAAGCGAAGAAGAATCCCATTGGTCAAAGTTCGTTGGAACTCTCGGCAAGGAGCTGAGTATACCTGGGAACATGAAGACCAATTCCGGAAGAAATATCCGCATCTCTTCTCTGAAACCGTACCTCCTTCAGGTGTTGCAACCTGAGCCTTGAGGACAAGGCTCTTCTAACCGGAGGAGACTGTAACATTCCGTATTTTCAGGTCATTTACGACGTCATATATTTCACTAATTATTTTTTTTCTTTCTCGTACGTGTTTACTTTTAATTTTATTAGTTAAGTTAAATCGCGTAAGCTATAAATTAACAATCAACGTAAACGGACACCAAACGAATAAAAGTTTCGTCAAGCGAGCATTATATTATTTTTACGAAAGTAATAATAAACTTTTTATATTTTATTTTTATTGGTTGCGTAAAACGTTACGTTTCGCGATAAATTACGTTTAGGTATTCCCGGAATCACCAAAACTTTTCTACGCTTCAACAAATACCTATGTTTATATCTAATGCTTAAAGTTTTATAAAACTTTACCTACATTCATCACTTGAGCCGAACCTTACACGAAACAAATAGACAAATACATACACTTTACAAAGTTATGCATTATGTTTTAATAAAACTACAACTTATACATTATCAATATATACTTTCATTTTCATTTGGCAAATAAAGAACTAGCTAAACATCTACCTTGATTTCATGGGATAACATCTTCTTTAGGGAACCAATAAACACAATTCCTTAAAACCATGGGATGATCCTTTCTTTTGGAGACAAAGACTAAAGACTTCCATGTTTTACTCTAAGTGTTCTTGACTAGTCTTTAGGATATATAAGGCTTTAGCTAGCATATTACACACACACTTCTCACTTTCAAGGTGTAAAACACAAAAACTCTTCCTCCCTCCTCCTCCTTTAGCTCACGGCAACACCAAGAACAACATACAAATCCATACAAAATTTATTTAACACATTTACATACATTCCTACATTATATCTAAGATGTCCTTAGGTGTTTAGAAGGGTTGGTTTAAGGTTTACAAGGGTTAATTAAGCATGAAGCAAGATTAGGGTTTAGGGTTTCTTTGATTGTGCAAGCTTTGGTTTATAATCTAAACAAGGGTTTAGAACATATTTCTCATCATCATACATCACCATAAGGTTATCTAAAACCCTTTATGTCTTTACATTTATCATTTTATGTGTATATAAGTTCTATGTAGTGAAATCACCATTAGGTTACTTTTAAACATGTAAAACCATATTTTTGTTTGTGATTATAATTTTGTACACTTATTCATGTGTTATGTGGTTGAATATATCATGGACTAATATACATAATAATATGTATGACATATGATAATAAGGGTTGTAATAGACTTGTAACAAAGTGGTTAAGCTAAAAAGTTATAAAAACGACTTTTAAACACATTTTGAGAAAAACCCATTTAGGGGCTGTTTGAATTCGAAAATTTACACCTCTATTTTATGATTTTATAAGATACTACATGTCCCAAGGATCGTGGGCAAGTAAAGAACTCGAAAAACCGATTTATAACGAAGGAGATACGACGATTACAAGTTTACGATAATTAATACTTTTATAAAAATAATTTTATAAAAAGTTACTGTTCATCAGGGACTTTATTTTTGGAAAAACATCATAAATGAATAGAACATTTAAATACGAAGACGTGCTCAAAAGAATCGCTAAAAACGGAGTTAAAACGAATAAGTTACGACATTTACGATAATTAAATCTATAAAAATAAATATATAACAGTTATGAACAGTAAAATCACTATTTATCAGAAAAACTCAAATTTTGAAAATGTTATATTTTGATAACTCGTCTTAATACGAAGGCGTGAACATAAGAAACGAAAGAAACGGACTTAAAACGAGAAAGTTACGCCAGTTTTACTAAAGTATACTTATAAACGTTTTTACTTTATAAATATGATTTCACTAAAACGATTAGATGGTGATGTAGCTATATAGAATTATATGTGGTATTAGTTAATCAAAGTACTATATTACTAGGGAGTTTCATAATGAGGCCTCTTCGGGGTGGCGTATCGACGAGTTGTTGGATTTACGATTTAAAGTGTCCTAGCTCCTCATACGTCACTACATGACCTCTTAATTATGATAGCCCGAACGATAGTATGATGAGCTATACGACCTATAAATAATCAAAGTGTTTAGTACTTATACGACCTATATTGGATTAGGTTGCCTTCGGATTCCTTCGTGACGCATTTTTCTATTGTGAATACTTGTTGATTACCATTCACTCGAGGTGAGTTCATAGCCCCCTTTTTACTACGTGATTGTTTTACAAAATCTACGGGGTGAATTACATTGCTTGTTTTACTATTGGACACAAGTGTTTTTCTAAGTGTTTTCAAAGTGTTTACAAAGTGTATGCTATCCAGATTACTGCCTGAATATTATTGCTAAGTTACCTTATTGCCGTGAAGTCCCTATTTATCATGAACCGTTAATTGCTATTGTAGTAAGCGTGAGTGTTGTGGATAGATCTATCGGGACTGACAATCCCCACCTTTCCTTGGGTCACTAGTTTGATCAAGGTGCATTTAACATTGAGAGGTGTTAGGTTGTTGGCAAGCATCCTATATTCTGATTGGGGCACAAATCTAGTTAAGGCTTCGGGGTCATGAGCTTAGTGCAATAATAAACGTTTTGGACTATTGAATGTGTTTCAGAGTCTACTATTACTTCGATCTTTTGGTCCACCCTTTTTACCGATAAACCTATGATTTCGCTCAACCTTTGTGTTGACTTTTAGCATGTAATTTCAGGTCCTAGGGTATGAAGATCGGAAGGGAGCCGTGGCGGATATCAATGAAGACGGATTATGTATTTATCTATATTAAATGCAACTTTTATTATCTTAAAAAAAACTTAAGTCATCTTTTGGTATTATGAAGCTGTTGTTTAATTAAATATATACTTGAAATATTTATGACTTTTAAAACATATGGGACCTAATGTATAAACTCTGATATTTTGCTATGGCATCGAATGAAATCTTGTCTTAAACGTCCATTTATGGTCGTTTCCTATATCTTGATTGTTGTACTTTGACGTAGCACCCCATTGTTACCATTCCGCTGCTACCTGATTTTGGGGGTGTTACATATGGACTGGTTAAATCAATGTTGAGCATGTCTAACGGGTTATTTTTCTTTCAGTTTAGCTCTAAGGATGGATTGGATTCAATGCTAGAAAATGATCCTTGTTTTATTCATAATAATCTATTTATTTTGAAAAATTGAAACCTGAATGTGTTATTACAAAAATATAATGTTAGTAATGTTCTTGTTTGGGTTAAACTTCACGGTGTCCCTATGACGACGTTTAGCGAAGATGGGTTGAGTATCATTGCTACTAAACTAGGTACTCCCTTGATGCTTGACTCGCATATATACATCTGACATGTGCATGCAATCATGGGGTAGGTCAAGTGATGTTAGAGGCTTAGAGCAATGATTAAACTACGAGTTGATGAGGGGTTGAAAAATATTATCGTGGTGGCTATGCCAAAACTTGTTGGTTAGGGGTTAAATATATGCACTATACGTGTTGATTATGATTGGAAACCTTCCAAGTGTTCGAGTTGCAAAACTTTTGGTCACGTTCTGGATGAGTGTCCTATGAAAATCGTCTCAGATGTGGTAAAGAACTTGAATAATCCTAGACGAGCTACTAGAGGTGTTCCGGTTGGTCCAAATGTTAGTTTTAAATACACTAAACAAATTTACATACGTGTTTCTAATAAGAATGGTGCTAGCACTAGTGATGAAAAGAAGCAAGCCGAAGTGGCTAGACAAGAGGTTAGTAACTCAAACCCATTGACACACTTAATTTAATTGAAAATGATGATGATGATTTGGGTACAAATGGAGGGAATTTAAGTTTGGCTGGGAAAGGGGTCGCATCTAGTAGTATTAGTAGTACCTCATAGCAGAAAGGACTAATAAAATTGAAAGACATATGATTGAAGGGAAACTTCTTCTTGTGGATGATGATGGAAAGCCGTTACCGAAGGTTATTTCTACGGTAATCACAGATAGTGATAGTGAAGTGGAAGAGGTGTTTGATGAACACACAACTTTTGTGCAATCAACAGTTTTAAAACGTGGTAGTGACAATGGTTATGGTATCAATAACTTGTGGGAACAATAGAAGGAAACGAAATAGGATGGTGACTACGACCCTTAAGATGATGATCTGTATGCTAGTCATGATATGTTTGATAACCTTCAGGCTATTTGTGATGAGTATGATATCACGGGTCGTGATTGAAAGAAGAAATAGATTCATTTTGATGTTTTTTTAAGTTTATTGTAATCTAGTTATACTAGTATCCTCATTTGGAGCAGTTGTGCTTGTTATGTTAGCTTTTGCCTATGTAACGGGCTAAGATATGAGATTCACCTACATCCATTATACTTAAACGCTTTTTTGAGTAATACATTTACCGGAAAAACCCTTTAAAAATACTTTGAACTTAAAATCATTAATTGGTACTTGCAAACGGAGTTGTATATTATGAACTTAAAATAATCGATTGGTATTTTACAACTGTCGTGATAAAATAAATGAGGTAGTAAGTTGAGTTCATAAAATTTGTGTTTTGGTTGGTAAATTATTTTTGGGCTTTTGTAAAGGGAGGTGATTTGTACATCATTTGTTTTTGCCATCTACTACTAAATTACACATAATGATGCACACAATGCAGCACCTGAATGCAGAATTAGTAGTAAATGGCAAAAAAATTGATGTACAAATTATCTCTCTTTTGTAAATTCGATAATAATTTTCATAATAATTACAAGGTTTATATATTAAAAACAAACTCCTAAAACGTATATTCTATAAAGAAAAATAAAAATCAAAAGTTAAGTATATTTTTTGTCCTTGTGGTCTATCGGGTATTTCAATTTCAGTCCAATAATATAAAAAGTCATGGATTACTCCCAAACCCCGACAACCCGTAACAAGTTCAGTCCATTTTGTTATTGATTGTTAGTTTGACCGGTTAAACTACTTAAAATGACTAAAAATGAAATATCGATCTATTCCTTCCTAATTTTTTTCTCTTTCCCATTATTATTATTAAACACGCGAACTCATAAAACAATAACATAATGTAGTTAACCTTAATAATTATTTTTATTATTTTATTAAGTTTTTTTTGTTAGTATTAGCATCACCGATCCAAACACCCCTTGACCTTTACCTTTTTTATATACTTTTATTCTACTAGAAGCATAATATAAAATCATCAAATCCATAAAAGTTCATGAAACAAAATACAATAAAATTCATAGAAGAAAAAACCTCACTACTTGTAATATGCAAGTAATAAAGAAATAACTAATAAAATTATATAACCTATGATATTATGAATGCTTACACAAAACTCTAAATCAAACACCTATATTTTCATCATCTTCTTTAGTTAAACCCTCAAATCCACAACAAAATTAAATTGCTATGGTGATGCAGATCTAATTACGTCATGGTGCCGGTGTTGGTATAGTAGAGGTAACGCAGGTGGCAGGTGTTGTTGATGGTGTATCCCAGATCTGAACATATATCTAAAACCTCATATTCGGACAATAAGAAAATCTTTTTTGGGTATAGAGTTTTTCCGGTAAATTTATTACTCCAAAAACGATTTAGTATAATGGATGTGGATGAATCCCACATCTCAGCACGTTACATAGGCAAAACTACTTCAATAAGGAAGGTACAATTATGACGAACAACAAGAAAATCGAAACACAAACAAATACATATTCTTGAACCCATATTGTTGGTGTTCTTGTTGTCGTTTGTTGCCGCTAACGCCATTGTTGTTGTCGTTGTTAACAGCAGCCACCGCCTCATGTGACTGAATGATGGGGTGTTGTGGTGTGGTTGTAGGTGATGATAATAAAGATTGGTGTTGGTTTATTCAATAACAAACTCCACCGATGCTTTCATGAATGAGTTTGGAGATTTCTTTTCATATGAATATATATGGATTTTGTTGGGTTTTGTTATGATAATTTGCATTTGATGTTAGAGTATTTATTTGTATTTATGCTTAAAAGATGGAAGTAATGGAGATGGTTTTTTTATATGAAAAATACATAAAGGTTTTGGATCTGAGATGTTTTTAGATGAATAAAAATGAGTTTTAATTAATAGATTAAAAGACCACAATACCTTCTTAATTAACGGTCAAACATAAGTCAATTGACGATGTTAGTGATTTTGGACTGAGCTTGTTACGGGTCGTTGGTTTTCAAATGAATCCGTAACTTTTTAAACTATTGGATTGAAATTGAAATACACGATAAACCACAAGGACAAAAAATGTAGTTAACTAAAAAATCAATACATGTGGGAATATAGTAATATACAAATGGGTACCCCTATTGGTACCCTCTGACCCATGAATAGTGCCAAAAAAGTACAAAAGATTCTTTTTGTACCCCCCTTTTTACAGTGCAACGCAGTTTTTTATTAGTTTCTGTTCCGTAATTTTTGACAATTTCATACTTTTGACCTGTTAAACTTTATATTTTTCGTTCCGTTTTTTCCGTGTCACAGTTTTATAACATATACAAAATTATAAAAATACAAAAAAAGGGGAAAAAACTGGGGGGGGGGGGGGGTGTACAAATGGTGATTTAGGGGGTACATATATCATAAGCCTATACAAATTAATACGTAGTACAATATAAGGAAAGATCAACGAGGAGTACCCGAAAAGTACGGTAAAATAGGTACGACTGCTTATCCTACCACATGCAGGATGTGAAGAAGCTAATCGTAGAAGAATCCCATGGTGTCAAATCGTTGGAAAATCTCAGGCAGAGGAAGCTTATATACCTGGAACATGAGACCACTTCCGAAAAAGAAAATCTCCGGCATCTCTTCTCTGAAACCAACCTCTCAGGTGTTGCAAACCGAATGAGCCTAAGGACAAGGCCTCATTCTAACCGAATGAGAATGTAACATTTTCACATCCGTATTTCAGGTCATTTACGACATCATCTATTTTTTACTAAATATTTTTTTTCTCGTACGGTCGTTTACATTTAATTCTTATTATATAGTAAAAAACTCATAATTAAAATCAAGCATCAACGTAAAACGGGCCACCACAACAAATTTAAGTTTACTTACAAGAAAATCATAATATATTATTACTAAAGTAAAATTAACTTATCCTGTATTTTTATTTTTATCGTTGCGTAAAACGTTAACTTTCGCGATAAATTACGTTTAGGAATTCCTGGAATCACAAAACTTCTAATTACGCTTTAACAAATACATATGTATATATCTAATGCTGAAAGTTTATAAAACTTAACCTACATTCATCACTTGAGACCTAACCTTACACGCAACAAATAGAACAAATACATACATTTTTACAAAGTTATCATTATGTTTTAATAAAACAACAACTTATACATTATCAATATATGATCTTTCATTTTCATTTGGCAAATAAAGAACTAACTAAACATCTACCTTGATTTCATGGGAAAACATCTTCTTTAGGGAACCAATAAACACAATCCTTAAAACCATGGTTGATCCTTTCTTTTGGAGACAGACTAAAAGACTTCTATATTTTACTCTAATTGTAACTGACTAGTCGTTAGTATAATATAAGAGCTTTAGCTAAGCATAATTACACAACACACTTCTCACTTTCAAGTGAAAAACACAAAAACTCTTCCTCCCCTCCCTCCTCATTAGCTACGGCAACACCACGAACACCATACAAAATTTATTTAACACATTTACATACATTCCTAACAACATATCTAAGTTCCTTAGGTGTTTAGAAGGTTGGTTTAAGGTTTACAAGGGTTAATCAAGCAGTAAGCATGATAGGTTTTAGAACATATTACTCATATCAATTAACATCACTCTAAGGTTATCTAAAACCCTTTATGTCTTTACATTAATCATTTTATGTGTATATAAGTTCTATGTAGTGAAATCACCATTAGAGTTACTTTTAAACATGTGGAATGGATTTTTACTTATGATTATGATATGTCAGTATGTAAAGGAATGTTGTGATCTAGAATAATCGAGAAAAATATGGCAAATGCACAATATTAATATATGAGACTTATAAAATAAAGAGTTATAAAGGACTTTTGGTAATTTGTGTGGTTAAAAAGTATATAAAAACAAAGTTATATAAATACAACCCCAAAAGAAATTAGGGGCTGGTTGTGTTCGTTGCATGGTGAAATTAGCCCTATGATTTTTTTTAAAAATAAGATAGTACGCACATCATGAACGATCCAAAATATAAGAACTCGAAAAACCGATTTACACGAAAAATATACGACGATTCAAGTGTACGTTAAATAAATACTTTATAAAACTATTATTATAAAAGTTATTAATCACCACAGAAACTTATGTTTTTAAAACATCAATAAATGAATAAAACTTTTAAATATGAAGTTGTGCTCGAAAGAATCGCTAAAAACGGAGTTAAAACGAATAAGTTACGACATTTACGAGATTTACGATAACTAAATCTATAAAAATAAATATATAACTGTTATGAACAGTAAAATCACTATTCATCAGAAAAAACTCAAATTTTGAAAATTTTTATATTTAGATAACTCGTCCTTAATACAAGGCGTGGACTAATTAACGAAAGAAACGGAACCTAAAAAGAAAAGTTACGCCAGTTTTACTAAATATATTATAAACGTTTTACTTTATAAATATGATTTCACTAAAAAGATTATATGTGATGTATCTTATAAAATATAATTTGTATTAGTTTAATCAAAGTACTATATTACTAGGGTGTTTCAGAATGAGAGCCTCTTCCGGGTGGCGTATCGACAGTTGTTGGATTTACTATTAAAATGATCCTAGCTCCACCATGACGTCTCTACATGACCTCTGTCATATGATAGCCCGAACGATAGTATGATGAGCTATACGACCTATAATAATCAAAGTTTTTAGTACTTATACGACCTATATTGGATTAGGTGCCTTCGGTATTTCTTCGTGACTCATTTTTCTATGTGAACTACTTGTTGATTACCAACCCATCGAGGTAGTTCATAGCCCCCTTTTTAACTACTTGATTGGTTTACACAAAAATCCTACTGGTGAATTACATTGCTTGTTTTTACTATTGGACACAAGTAGTATTTCTAAGTGTTTACAAGTGTATCTATCCAGATTACGTACTGCCTGCATTATTATTGCTAATTACCTAATTGTTCGAGAAGTCCCCTATTTAATCATGAACGTTCATTGCAATAGTAGTAAGACTCGAGTGTTTGATGATAGATCAAACGGACTGACAATCCCCACCTTTCTTGGGTCACTAGTTTGGTCAAGTGCATATTAACATTGAGAGTTTTATGGTTGTTGCAAGCATCCTATAATTCTGATTAGCACAAATCTACGGTATTAAGGCATCGGGGTCATGAGCTTAGTGCAATCATATACGATTAGGACTACTAGAAATGTGATTATCAGAGTCAACTATTACTTCGATCTTGTGGTCCACCTTATTTAAGTTACCGATAAACCTATGATTTCACATCAACCATTGTGTTGACTTTAGCATGAAAGTTTCAAGTCCTAGGGTATGAACATTGGAGGGAGCCCGTTGCGGATTATCAATGAAGAAGACGGATGCAGAGTTTTATCTAAAATTCTATGAAACTTTTTATTATCTTTAAACAAACTAAGGTCATCTTTTTATGTATTATGAATCTTTATGTTATAATTTACAAAATGTATGTGAAAATGGTTTAAGACGTTATAAAACAAATGAGACCATAATGTATAAACACTGATATTTTTGCTATTCATCGATAAAATCTTGTCTTAAACGACCTTTTATGGTCGATTCCTATACTGATTGTTGTACTTTTACGTAGCACCCCATTGTTACCATTCCGCTGCTACCTGATTTTGGGGGTGTTACAGCTTACAAAGTAGATTGGCGTCTGAACCGTGCCTCTTTCAGTCATCAATACCGCACTAACAGCTCCGTAGGAGGCGGACATGTATACAAATCAATTCCTCCTTCAGTTTGGGTGCTACCAGCAGGGGTAGCTCTGACAAGTGCTATTTTAATTGCTTGAAGGCTTGTTTCGCTTCTGGTGTCCAATGAAAGTCGCTCTTATTAATCACTTCTTCAAGGTTTAAAATAGCGCAAGGACTTTTCGTTATTTGGAGAGAATCGTTCAAACAGGCCAACTTCCCATTGAGGCCTCTGACCTCTTTGATATTGTCCGTGGTGGAACGGTAGATATAGTACATGCTTCTTTTTGTCATGGCAACGTTTTTATCCCATCCGGGCTAATCATGTACCCCAAGAACATTCCTTCCACTGCCCCGAACGTACATTTTTTGGGGTTGAGCGTCATGTTGATTTTGCGTAATGTACGAAACGTTTCCTCGATGTCTCTTATCATTTCTGTTTCCGTGTAACTCTTAATAACCAAATCATCAACGTACACCTCTCTGTTCCGACCAACTTGGTTGTCAAAAGCTTTGTCCACCAGCCGCTGGTACGTGGCGCCAGGGTTTTTAAGGCAAAGGCCATTTATGTAATAAAGCAATATACCCTTGCTGTTTGGAAAGCCGTTTTCTTATCATCTGACTCTGCCATCTTTATCTGGTGATTAACCTTTGTAAGCAACCAAGAAACACTAATAGGATAACCGCAAAGAGATCACTTTCCCATTCGATTTCTGGAAGGGGTAACAATCCTGCTGACAGCCTGTTTAAATTCGGAAATCCACGAAACATCATGCCAGCTACCGTCCGTGTTTTTTTAACATCTCATACTAGGATGTACAGCCATTCGTAGTAAAAAAACTTCTCTCATGATCCCTGACTCTACTAGTTTCTATACCTCTGATTGGATGGCTTTCGCACGATCCGGGGCCTGCCCCCTTTTTTCTGTCGAACGAGGTGAATAACCATCGCGGATGATTGATTTGATTGTTCGCTCTAATACCGCGGACTCCTGTCATTATCCGAACGCTGCCATGAGAAATATCCAAGTTTTTCTTAGGAGTGAGCAAGATCCTTCCCCCTTTCGCGAGAGCGTACCTTCCGATGCTACTGTCCTATTAGGGAAATCCGTATGGTGGGCTAATTTTAAAAATTTTCATGACAGACTCCAGCCTCTTTGGGTATCTATTTAGACGATGTAACCACTGTGGCGCACTCAGCGAGTATCAAGATAGTGCTACGGATAGTCACTACTCCTCCGTCAACTAGGAATTTAAGCATTACTGATGGGCTGTGGTTGGATGCTCAAGATTCACGTATTCCAGGTCTTCCATAATGTCTGTACGGGTATAATGAATTACCTACTATTCATGAAATTCATCCATGCTTTTGAAAATGATCTACATCCTCCTATTGTTACATAAAGAGCCTAAGTTGTCCCAGCGCCATATGTATTCTCCACTGAAAAAATAAAAAAAAAGACAAACAAAAATAATGAAAAATAAAATATGAACTGCAAAAAACAATAAAACAATAAAATGAAAAGAAAAAACAAAAAAAAAAAAAAAAAAAAAGAAAAAAGAAGAGAAAAAAAAAAAAAAACCACTGAAAAATAAAATAAAAAAAAAAAAAAACAGAAAAAAACAAATAAACAAAGAAAAAAAAAGAGAAGAAATATGGGAAAAGAAAAAAAAAAAAGAGAAAAAAAAAAAATATAAAACAAAACAAAGAACTTAAAAAAAAAATAAAAGTAAAAAAAAAAAAGTAAAAAAAAAAAAAAAAAAAAAAGTAAAAATATAAATAAAAAAAAAGAAAAAAAAAAAAGAATTAAGAAATAAAAGATAAAAAAAAAAAAAAAAAAAAAAAAAAAAAAAAAGAAAAAAAAAAAAAAAAAAAAAATAAATCAATTAGTATACATAAGTAAAAAATAGAAAAAAAAATAAAAATAAAATGAAAAAAAAAAAACAGAAAATATAAAAATTAAATAATAAAAAAAAGGAAATGATAAAAAAAAAAAAATATCATGAAACCGGTTAAACGATGTCGTTGTTGGAACCATTAGTTCTGATTTATCCGTTCGAAGCCTGGTTGAAGCAGTGCTCATAGAGCACTTCGTCGAGGAACCTCCGTCCACGTACATGCGGTGAATCATAGTGTTTCGCACAATTCCGCTACAATAACAAGCGGACCTTCTGTCCCGCTGCTGGTCGTCAGTGAGGGGAATGTAATTTCACTGACCCGTTTGAAGCTCTGAGTTATTTTTTGCCTTGTCACACTATGCCATGGTTGTATTATAAGATTGTCCATGGACTATCTTTGTTCGTGTACTTCTTAATCCACCTTTGGTTATGTTCTCCTCCCTTGCTTTGAATTTCTTTTTTTTAATTAAATGCGAGAGCTTGCATACGCCTCGCACCAAATATCTTTGATCTGCTTTTAACTGCCATACACTCTCCATAAACTATTACCTTTTCCCATTAGTGGAAGTCTCAAAACTTGTTGCTGCTTCTCTTCTCCACCGGGGTAACCATAGGGGGTGGCGGTTTGAACTTTCCTGCTTCGGTCGCGAGGATTTCTTTGGGTGTTCTTGTAAGGGGGGTAAACTTGCTAGACCCCCGTCATGCCCGCTTGGGCTGACCTAGAAGTCAAGACCTTCGCTCTGAAAACCGACCGCTTGACTTGACTTGTGTCTCCACGATGTGTGACCTTTCTTTTTGCCAGTCATCGGCGGCTTCACCCCGAATGAAGGCATGTGGTGATCACATTTCCTCCATGGTCCTTTAAAACATGTATCGTTAAGGCCTGTTCAATTCAGGGTTGTTATCCCCCATGCATTAATCCGAGATCCGCATGCACTCGGGAGCTCCCTTCATGCGTCCGTTTCCACCTTGAATCGTTCCATGAACTCCTCGATGGTCTCTCCGTCTCTTTGTTTGATATTGTAGATTTCGACAGGATCTTTGACGTACTCTTAGTTGCATAAAGTATGCAAGAAAGCTGCTTTGAGATCCTTGAATCCACTATGCTCTCCGAGGATCACATCGAACCATACTCTTGCGGATCCTAATTAAAGGTAGAATTGAACAAAATTACACCAGTAGGCATTGCCCAGGACATATCCACCTCTGCCGCCTCTTTGAAAATTTTTACGTGATCCTTACTGGTTCCGCCTATTCGCATAGGTCTTCACGGTTTTTAGCATTCGTGTTTTCTGAACTTTTGAAGTTTCGGATATCGGGTGTTAATGTATCCACCTCTTCACATATCCCAGGGCAATCGCCAAGTCATCTCCTCCGTAGACCTTGGTGTCTTTTTGACCTTAACTTCCATTTTCCCCATTCGCTGGTGCCGCTCTCTAATACGCGATACGGGATTCACTTTCCCCCCCTTTTTCTCATAACGGGGTGGTTTCCTGCCGCGTGTCCATGTTTGGTCCTTGTCCCAAATAATCGGTTGTACATATGACTCTTCAGACAACCACGATAGCGTCTCTACTCTGATTCCGAGGACGTTCTCTGTTAAGAGATCCCGCCTGCGAGAGCGGCTCTTACTGTGGGAAAGATACCCTGGAGTTTGATCTGTCCGGTCCGGATTATAGTTGAGCTTAGCGAGTAATAACCACTAGCTCGGTCGAACGCGGCTCATGCCTCGTATGACCTGGTCGGTCAAGGTACATGTCTGCTCAAGTATCTTAAGCGGTCCCCGCACTTTCAGTCTTTCTGTTGGACTACGGTACTTTGCGGACAAGGCCTGCCCTTGAGTTTGAGATCCTTTTCTTATTCTTCTTTCTTGGGATCTTCATCTTCGAAGTCCAGCCTAGCATGGAACTTCTTTTTCGCTTGTCACTGCGAATCTTGTCCATAATGACCGATCAGGATATCCTCGTAAATGCTCTTTCAACAAAAAATCCCAGATATTCACCCTGGTGTGGCATCCTCCTCTTTCGGCGTCTTTCTTTGGTTGCTAGGTTTCGTGACAGTAGCAACAATGGGGGATGGGTATTAGCCCTTTGGCGCTCATTTTTCTAAGATAACTTCCTAGAAGTTTGAGTCCCACGAATGGCGCCAAAACATGTTGATTACAAAAGTTAGGTCCGGGTCTTGCTTGGTCCGATAAATGAAGCTAATCGGGTATGTATAGCTATTATTCCTGTACAAGAGAATTTGTTTAGAGAACCCTGCACAAGGAAATAAACACCGTTAACCTTATCGTGGGAGCGGATCCCACGATTAGCCTTCGGCGTGAGATAATATGTGGTTCTGAGAGAGTAAATCGAAATATGTTTAGGGTCTGTTAAGATAACATGTATTGATGATAATTGCATTCCTTTTATAGGCTGAATAACCCTTAGGGTTTCCGTAACTTTCGGTCCAAGATACGGCCGATATCATCGGGATTCGGAATTATCCTAACTGATTCAAATATGTAAAGCCTATCTATTATTTAATTAGGTTATCCTTTCTTCAAGATAACTTGTAAGATACCAGCGTCCGTAGACTGTGTTCCCGTATCCGCGACCCGCAGGACCACTGAGCCGTTACCGCGTTAATGGCCGGATGCTCCCAATAGCAGCTACCATCCATACTACAGTTAATAAGTGGGCCGGGCCCGTCCATACTATACGTCATTATGTCCCCCCAGTCTAGGAATCGTGACCGTGGTCGGGATCGCGGTCACGGTTGCTAGACTACAAACGTCTAAACCTTTCTGAAAATGCATAACCGCCAAAGCTCATTTTGGCCCCATAGCGGAAGAATAGGACCCATTAAACAGAAACGCTAAAACGCTTAGTTATTTCGACCCTTTTTTTAAGATTTCGTTTCGAGTTTTTTTTAACGATTTTGTCCTTTTTTACGATTCCGTCCGTTTTTTAACGAGTTTCGTCTATTTTTACGATTTCATCCGTTTTTACGTTTTCGTCCGTTTTTTAACGATTTCGTCTGTTTTTTACAATTTCGTCATTTTTTTACGATTTCGTCATTTTTTACGATTTCGTCCGTTTTTACGATTTCGTCCTTTTTTTACGATTTCGTCCGTTTTTTTCGATTTCGTCCCTTTTTGGATTTTCGTCCCTGTTTTTACTTATCGTCCGTTTTATACAGATTTTGTCCGTATTTTTATACGTTTTCATCTGTCCGTTTTTTTTATTAACGATTTCGACAGAGTTTTTAGGTTTTCGCCCTGATTTTACCTTTTCGACTGCTTTTTTTTTTTATTAAAACGTTATATTATAAAAAGTGAATTTAATTAATAATTAATTTAAATATAATTATAGTAATAAAAAAATTATTTTTAATATATTATTAACTATAAAAATTTTTTATGAAAAAAAAAATTATATTTTTATTTATATAAATAATTATTTTAAATTAAAAATACAAAACTTAATTTAATTATAGAAAAAATAATACACACTAAACTATAATAAATAAAAAAATGACCATTCAAAACCAACTGAACAGAACCACAACAACCCACACACCACCCCCTAACCGAACCGCTGAGCCATCCCATTCCCCCGCTCTACCAACCCCCACATACCCTATTACACTAATACACACCACCGCCAACAAAGACGTACACACAAAAAAACCACCCCAACCATGACCCCCACAAAAACAAATAGAACAACTACCCACCGCACACCTAATACACGCTCCTAACATAAACATCCACCAACACCCCGAGAGACGACAACCCCAACACAAACCTCACGTCAACAAAACCTCAAAACCGGTCCGCCAACAAACCCCGCATCAATCGCCCAGAAATTGACCAAACAACAAACCAACCCACCGGCCACCGCTCACACAACACCAACCATGACTACTAAAGATAAGTGTGTACGACCCAAGCGAAATTAAAACTCTAAAACTCAGCAACCCACACACAACCTCAACAACTCACAGACCAGAAAAACTAAGAACCCATTCGACCGACCAACCATACCAAAAACCCACCATCCCTAACCCCCAACCATTCATACATTAACCCAAAACCAACAACCAAACTAACCAACTCCGAACAAAAGCACTACACCCCAGGAATCAACCCACTCCAACCAAAAAGCCCCCCCCACCAACCCAAACGCCCCACCCAACAACCCCCAATCAAAAACACTTAAACCCATACCTTCGAACGCAATAGCCGACAATACCCCAGAAAACAACCACTTTCCAACCACCGACCTATAAACAACAAAAACAAAAATCTAAAAAAAAAAAACAAAAAGCCCGAAGCCCACCGTCCACTACTACCACTAACAAACCAACCACCCACCTCAACCCCAACAACAAAACCCCAACACCAACTACACACAACCTCGACTAACGATTGCAACAAACCACCCCTACACAAAAAACTCACACCACACCAACATTCGCGACCCGCAGGTCCATGAGACCGCGACCGCGATTAATGGGCCGGATGCCCATTAGCAGCTACCAAGCCCATAATAGTATAAGTGGGTCGGGCCCGTCCATACTATACGTCATCATGTCCCCCCAGTCTAGGAATCGTGACTGTGGTCGGGATCGCGATCACGGTTGCTAGACTACAAACGTCTAAACCTTTCTGAAAATGCATAACCGCCAAAGCTGCATGTGGAGCCCCATAGCAGAAGAATAGGACCCATTAAACGAGAAACGACGAAAACGGCTGAGTGATTTCGTCATTTTTTTAAGATTTCGTCCGTTTTTAACGATTTTGTCCTTTTTTTTACGATTTCGTGCGTTTTTTACGATTTCGTCTGTTTTTTTACGATTTCGTCTGTTTTTACGTTTTCGTCCATTTTTTAACGATTTCGTATGTTTTTTACAATTTCGTTCTTTTTTTACGATTTCGTCCTTTTTTTACGATTTCGTCCGTTTTTACGATTTCGTCCTTTTTTTACGATTTCGTCCGTTTTTTTCGATTTCGTCCTTTTTTGCCATTTTGTCTGTTTTTTACGATTTCGTCCGTTTTTTTACGATTTCGTCCGTTTTTTTACGTTTTCGTCCGTTTTTACGATTTTGACAGTTTTTTTAGGTTTTCGCCCGTATTTTTACCTTTTCGTCCGCTTTTTTTTACGATTTAGTTAGTTTTTTTACGATTTCGTCCGTTTTTTTACGTTTTCGTTTGTTTTTACGATTTTGACAGTTTTTTTTACGTTTTTGCTTGTATTTTTACGTTTTCGTCCGCTTTTTTTACGATTTCGTCTGTTTTTTACGATTTTGTTTGTTTTTTACGTTTTCGTCCGCTTTTTTTACGATTTTGTCTATTTTTTACGATTTCGTTTATTTTTTACGATTTCGTCCGTTTTTTACAGACGAAAACGTAAAATTACCGACGAAAACGTAAAAACAGACGAAAACGTAAAAAACCGGAAGAAAACGTAAAAAACGGACGAAATTGTAAAAAAACAGGCGAAAACGTAAAAAACGGACGAAATCGTAAAAAAAACAGTCGAAAATGTAAAAAATGGACGAAATCGTAAAAAACGACGAAAATTAAAAAAAAAACAGTCGAAATAGTAAAAAACGGACGAAATCGTAAAAAACAAACAAAAACCTAAACAAACGAACGAAATTGTAAAAACAGACAAAATCGTAAAAAACAGACGAAATCGTAAAAAAACTAACTAAATCTTAAAAAAACTGACGAAATGTAAAAAAATGGACGAAAACGTAAAAAAGGACAAAATCTAAAAAAAACGGATGAAAACGTAAAAAACAGACGAAATCGTAAAAAATGGATGAAAACGTAAAAAGCGGACGAAAAAATGAAAATACGGACGAAAACGTAAACAAACGGACGAAAAAGAAAAAAACGGCTGAAAACGTAAAAATACGGACGAAAACGTTAAAAAACCATTAAATAAATAAGATTCACCCAGTAGCCCATTTATCCCATTAGTGCCTGTTTTGACCCGTGCCCATTTTAGCCCGTACCCGTTTTGCCTAATGCCCGCGCCCGCCCGGCCCGCCCGTTTTGCCGCCTCTATTTTTGTGCTTCGAATATGTCTTTATAATATTACAAAAGTAAATAAAGAATTGAGATAAAAACAACAACACTTGAACATGTATTCTAGTTTTGTAAAATGGAAAACACAAACACATGTTTCTTTAACTAAACGCGTTTTCCAAATTTTTAATTGTTTTGTGGAGATGAAAACCCCCTCCTTTTTCCTACAAAACGGGAAACAGAAAATGATGGAAAATGTTTTCCAACTAAACGCAACCTAGATGTCCCCGAAATTTAGACGAAAATCATTGTTGATGATGGTCTTGATGAGGTTTAGATCGAAAAGCGGGTGTGTTTAGTTGGGGAAAAATATCCCATTTTTCCAGGAAATTTTTCATTTGAGAATGGAAAAACTGAAAACTTGTTTAGTCGCACTTTTTTTCAATTTTTTTCAAAAAAAAGGAAATTCTCATTTTCTTAATTTTGAATAGAAAAACTGAAAATCACATTACTATTCTCAATTTCTAAAAGGAAAAATACAACTCTCATCTAAACAGGTTTTCAAAATTCTCAACTCTTCTCTAGAGAAGAAAAACCATTTCATTCTCTAGGAATTTAGAAACAGAAAAACATGAAATTTTTTCTACAACTAAACACCACCTAAGTTTGTATTATTTTTTAGTTTAAACTGTCGAAAAAATTACAAGCGTTCAAGCGTCGTCAACAATTGTTATGGACTATGTATTAATTACACGTATCGTTCCTATCGTGTGTAATGTACAAGAATGGGCTTTCTAATGAGAAATTAGTGCGATTCTTGAATATGCAGTTTTATATGAAATATATACATTGTGTTTCCGAGGTTATATTTTTAGAAAATTAGCTATTATGGTTTTCACTTGTCAATTAACTAGTACCATTTCGTCAGACAATTCCTTTTGTATTTTATTTTGAGCTAATGACTTAAAAAGTCATCTAACTTGACACTTTTTGTCTTTGTGTGTAGCCATCTTTTTTCTTTCATATTCTGTCATCAAACTTTCAAAAGTCGATCATTGTGTGTATTTTGTGACCATTTTACCCTTACATTTTCCAAATTTCGAAGGGTAAAATGGTCATTTTACATGATAAAATAGTCACAAAATACACACAATGATTGACTTTTAAAAGTTTGATGACAAAATAAGAAAAAATAAAGATGGCACACACAAAGACAAAAAGTGTCAAGTTAGATGACTTTTTAAGTCATTAGCCCTTATATTTTTGAGGGAATTGCATATATATCCATGCAAAAGCTTAAAATTGCATATATATCCAACTTAAATTCATAATTGCATATATATCCTTTTAAAAGCCTAAAAATTGCATATATATCCAACTTAAACTACTAATTACATATATATCCTTAATAAACTTTTGTAATTGCATATATATCATTTCTTAACCTTCATAATTGCATATATATCTTTTATAAACTTTTAATATGTCTTATATATCAAAAAATTATTTAAAATAATTATGAACTATAACTTATGATATTTATAATTTTATAAATATCAAAAGTAACATTTGTTTAAAATGTACGATATACCAAGATTTAAAATGAATTTGATATCAAAAGATAATACATCAAAACGATTTTTAAAATCACAAAAAAAAATCAACTTATATCATATATAATACGAATGCATGAAATAAACTCATCAATATCTATATCATAATTGTTATATATGTATAAAAAATAAAGTATTATTATAATGAAAGCGTATATTATTACCAACAAGTTTATAAGCAAAGAAAACGTAATTTAAAAAAATATTTTTTTAATAATTATAATTATCATGTATTTTATAGTTGTATATTTATATTAAATAGTTATTTGTATATACATGCAATTTTAAATTTAAGTTGGATATATATAAAAAATTTGAGCTTTTAGAAGGATATATATGCAATTTTAAGTTTGAGTTGGATATATATGCAATTTTAACCTTTTGAAGGGATATATATGCAATTTCCTCTTTATTTTTTTCCTTTGTGTCAAAAGTATGATTTCCTGTTTTAGCCAGGTTCCTCACCTATTTGATCTCTTTGTAATTCTTTTTCTAGCTTCTTGCTAGTTGGTTTTATAATAGTTGCCGTTCTAAAAAAAAGATATTACACATAACAATTTGTTACTAATGTAAAAAAAAATATATGTTCAAAAAAAAAGGTAAAAAAAATATTACTATTTAATAAAGAAAAAGTAAATCATATAATGATTAGTAATGAAAAAGATGAAATACCTAATGATTAGTACATTAATTATGGTAGATTTAGAGAATCTTTTTGGTGTATTTAGAATCACCCTAATAAATTTCTATCTTAACTTTAAGCAACTTCTTCATGAATTTCTTTAAATAGTTAGTTGCATGATATTTGTGGAGAGATTAATGACAATTAACATAGAAGTCATAAAAACCTAATTTAATTACATATAATTGAGTGCAAGTGTGAAATGAATTGAACTACAGAAAATTGTGCAAAGCTAAAATCTTGAAACCAACATGAAGAGTGCAAGGCAATTTTTTTCGTGGTTCGATATATATGAATCATTGACAATGTAAGTTAACGAGAGCTCCGGATGCCTAAACTTGGGTTTCTTGTAAAGGAATAGAACATTAACTTCTTTGTAAAACTATGTATTCATCTCTTATATAAATCAAGTAACTATGACATTTTTTCACAGTAATATCATGTAACAAGGGTTCATTATAAGTAATATTATCCGCATTTTAGTGTTTCTTTTCTCGTTTTTATATTACACTGTCCATATAATAGACGATCCAAATCATTAGCATTTTCTTGCAAAAAATTAGTAATACTTCATTTTTGGTTTCATATCGACCTACTGTAATTTAATCTGGAACCATAATTACAAAAGTAATGTAAACCTAACTTATTACATCATGTAATTGAGTGCAATTGAAAGATGAATTACATCATTAGTGGTAGGAAAACACGAAATATATTTTAGCAACCATTTGTGAATACAATGTTGAATTGTTCTTTCATATATACATATATTTCAGTAGCGCTAATAGTTGGTCCAGCTAATGACATTTAAATTAACTGATTCATTACTTAGATCTATAATTATTATTATCTTATTATCAAGGATTTGAATTGTTACGATTTTGGTCATGAGTATAGAGCACGTAACCAATTAAAAGAACCTTACATCTAATTCGGTACTAATATGATAAATCACATCATTAAGAGCAAAAAAATCTAAACTTTCTAGCAAAATGAGAAATAATTATGTGCGATAGGCGCTTTCGTTTAAAGTCTCGCAAAGATGACAGCATACATGATACATCTACAAGATTATAAGAAACTTATTTGTACAGCCAAAATCTAGATTATGCGTGCGGGTGAAAACTTTGACACGAGCAGTTATAAAGATCAAACTAAAACTTTTTAGAAGCTAAAAGATGTACAATATGCTAATGATGCGGCTTAACAGAGGACTCACGAAGTGGTGCATTGAATTACTTTTGAATACAATTGCGTATATGTCTATTATATCGTTAATATTGATGCTTTTATTTAAGTCGATTTAGATATACCGATTGATATGTAATTTCCAAACATAAATACAGCAGATAAATTTATTGAAAACTTCGATGTACAGAACGATACCAAGCATATAAGCTTAATATGTAGTCCAAGTATTTTGATATTTGATTTAACTAGTTCAATATAATTAAAATTATCAATTGTGATTCTATCCTTGAGTATAGAGCACGTATAATTTCGAAACTCCTAATTAATATACATCTCATTTGAATACTAATATGATAGATCAAATTACTGAGTACAAATACATTTAGAACTTTTTAGCAGATGCGTGTGCGTGCGAGTTAAAGTTTACATGAAGCCAAACGACAAAGTGCATCGACAACACAATAACGAAATGTGAAGAAGTGCGTGCTACTGTGCTAGTGAAAACCTTGAAATGAGTTTTTGGTTTTTTTGAAGGTAAAAGGTGTACAAAATGCCACAAAGAGAGGATTCGACAAGTCATATATCATATTACTATATATCATATTACTATCAGATTAAATGAAAAAAATGACGTTGTGGTTCGATATTTTTTAACTGATTTTAAGACTTATAGACTTATAGTTATATCTTGATTTGTGATTTAGTCATAATCGACTTAAGGTTGCTTAATTTGTCAAGCTTCTAATGTATATTTTTAACCCATTCGAGATTGAATTATTCTCAAAATCAATTTAAATTGTGTTCGAACTTAACCTAAATTTTTTGACTTAGGGTATACTCCTTTTGGTTGATCAACCAATAAAGTTGAGGAAATTTCATTTCATCATATTACAAAAGTCTTCTTGTGATGCAAGGCGAATTAATGTCTCTTAAATACATACATTAATTAATTTCTTGTTTGCCTTTGACTTTATGGGTTCGTTTCATTTTCAGTTACCGTATATGGTTTGGTTAAAAACTTATAATAATTTACTATAAATTTTGTAAGTTAAAGTAAGAAAATGGAAACTATATATGCCTATATCTTTTCTATGTGGATAAAAAGGTAATTAAAAATGATGCCATGTCGACGTATTTAACTAAAGGTCACGTTATAAATAATCATGTATTAGTCTTTTTTTTAATAGAAATCTATCATTCTTCTACTAATAAATTAATAAAATTAAGTGATATAAGTGTTCAACTAATATCCATCCCGAAGTGAAAACCGATGGCTCGGCCTCCGGGATGGGGGGTTTTTCTTTTGCCGAAGTGAAAACCGGTGGCTCGGCCTCCGGGATGGGGGGTTTTTCTTTTGCCGAAGTGAAAACCGATCCGTCGGCCTTCGTTTTTTTTTTGAACGGCAAAGATGAAATATATATAAAAAAGAGTCTAGCAAGACGCTAGAAACTTAAAGTACAATGAAGTCAACAAAAAGAATTACATAACATCAAAAAATGGTAAAATCCCGAGACTTTAACTGCGAGGGAATCAAAAGGGATGAAAAAACTTTTGACACGAAGGCCGACGGATCGGTTTTCACTTCGGCAAAAGAAAAACCCCCCATCCGTCGGCCTTCGTGTCAAAAGTTTTTTCATCCCTTTTGATTCCCTTGCAGTTAAAGTCTCGGGATTTTACCATTTTTTGATGTTATGTAATTCTTTTTGTTGACTCTATTGTACTTTAAGTTTTCAGCGTCTTGCTAGACTCTTTTTTATATATATTCCATCTTTGCCGTTAAAAAAAAAGTGTTCAACTAATCGTCTTTTACAATAAGACAAAATATGTAGATGGTCAAACAAATTGGTTTGGATCGAGCAAGTTATAGTTGAACTCGACAACCAATTTTTATTGTTTCATTTCTTTCTATATTTTGTAAAACTGGCTTATTCAATTTAATCGGCGATCATATCGGCGATCATCACCACGATTAAATAATATCAAAACCCTTTTCATTTTTAATCGGCGATCATCACCACAGCGTATGGCGATCATTAAATCTTAATCGGTGATTGGCGATCATCAAATCTTAATCGGTGACCCCCCTTATTCAATTAACCTTACCCACAATTAAATAACCTCATCTTAATCAAACCTATTGATCTCCCTTCAATCCAAAATACTTCTATTGTCTGCTCATAGGCCTTAAAATCTCGTATTAACGCGGATCATAACCACGCTTAATTTCCAATCCATCCTTCATCACTAATTTTTCCTGATGTTCACAACCTCGAAAGATCTTTGGTACTGATGTCAATCAATGGGAACGTTATTATGGACGTTTTTATACCGAATCCATATGTCTAAAGCTGTGA
This sequence comes from Tanacetum coccineum, assembly GCA_026074375.1. NCBI lineage: Eukaryota > Viridiplantae > Streptophyta > Magnoliopsida > Asterales > Asteraceae > Tanacetum > Tanacetum coccineum. Next base: position 39,829 of record BQNB010027526.1, read on the forward strand.
AAAGGTTTGCTTATTGTCGCCTTTAGTCAAGTAATAATGTGGAGAGGCTTGTTAGGGGAACCTATGGCACCCGCTTTTGGATCGACGAAGCATTTACAAGCTAACGTGCCGCTTTAACGTGATTCGATTCTTCTAAACGTGTTCCTCCATAAGTTTTCAATCCTGATGCTGCCTACAACCTACGTCCTTTGATTTCTGATGTGAAGGGTGTTTCGTCTCCGCCCATACCGCTTGCATCGTCCCCCCCCCCCCCCCCCCGCCAGCATTGGGCCTTATATGAATTCGTGCATGGTTGCCAATAACTTGACAATTTTGACACGGGGGAGGTTAGACAAATTTCATCTAAATAACCTAAGTGTGTTGTTACATAATGAGAGGTTCATGGATATCGAGATCGTTTACTTAGGAGGATTATGGGTTATGATTAAGTTAGGTTCTGCCAAAACCAAACTTAAATTCATGAAACATACGGGGTTTTGCTTCTTGGTTCGTTCCGTATATGTAATGCTCAACAAAGCTGGTGGTGCCAGTGAACGTATTGTTTTGGTTCCCCCCCCCCCCCGATATAGAGGTAGTACCTCTACATGCCGTGTCACATCTACTTTTTCATAAGATAGTTCTCAATGGAGAGAGGTCATGGAATTAAGAAGATGGTAATGAAGACACTCTTTTGCTCGGAAATGCTTATGTATCAGACAAAACATGCTAAAAACACCTGACAGATTTAAGATCATTGAGCAAGGGAAGGTTTTCAGATACGAGCTAAGGATCTGATTGTTTGGTCCCCGTCCTTTAAAGAAGTCCCCCGAGTTGTTCATTGTTCAGATGACAATCCGTTAAGAATGAAGCATCAATTAATGAGTGGATAATACGTTTAACAACGAAGAAAGAGAGTAATTGTGAAGCAGTCACTGAACTGTTTTTCGGATAATGTAATGGGGACGCCAAAGATCCTTATAATGAAGAAGTTGATCAACACTTAATGAAAGGAAGGTTTCTATAGACCCTTTCAATATTTAACGATTCACTCTAAGGCATAAAAAAGAAGTTGTAATTCTGGCATGGAGTCTAGCATCCCTTATCCGCCAGGGTTTACACCTGAAAAAAGTTAATGATACAATTTGAACAATAAGCACAAGAAGTTCAAGAGAAGAATGTAATCGTTCTCAAGATAATTCAGATCGTAGTAGTTTCGCAGTGTTTTTAAAGAAGAGGAGAAATCTGGATAAAACATTCTGTCAGATGGTAGATTTCTCAGGGACATACGAAAGGAGGGAGCTCTATATTAGATATTTTTATTTTTGACGATAATGATTAAGGTAGGAGGCAAACTACGGGCTTTAACCAGATGGATGACTCCAAGGATATTGTGAGAATGATCATTGTATACGAATGGGAGGTCATGAAGTGTTCCGATGAATTGTTTCTCCTTAAATATACAAGGCCAATCGGATTCCAAGGCCTGAAAAAGAATTGGAATACGGGAGTTACCTACTAATCCCCAAATTAGTTCTTGTCTCTTCAAGAAACTAAATGGAGAGTTTTTTTCGATTTGGATGTTAAATATTTCTGTGTAAACTATCAGTTGTGATCAAAACGTGAGTGAAGCTCTTAGGGTAACTCATGTTGCATTTTAGTGTTTATGGGACTCCAATTTTTATCACAAAAAGACACCATATTATTTCCGATAAGTTTGTTGCTTTGTATGTACGTATTCCAAGAAGATCAATATAATTATATCTGTCTAAAGCTCCTAAATCATACGCTACTAAATGACCACTAATGGTATATCATTCTTCTTATCAATCAGTGGGGAATGGGGAGTGTAAGTGATGGTAGATTTCAACGAAGTTAGATTAAAGAGATAGATGAGGGTCTACTTTTTTGCTCAAGGAGTCTGTTCGTTTTAATTCATTATTTTCTAATGGCGGTCTTAATGAAGTTCACTTGGAAAGGAGAACTCTTTCACTTGGGCTCATCATTCGCATCTAAAATGATTAATTAATCGTTTCTTGGTACAGATGTTTCTTTCCTTGTTTCCCTCATATCTTAGTCAGTTTGTGCTATGAAATAGACACCTCTCGTGATCATTGTCTATTTTACTCCGGGAGATGCTCCGTTGAATTTGGAGCTACGCCGTTTCGGTTAAACAATTCTTGGCTCTCTATTCCTTGTTTCTATACAAATGATTTACGTCCACCTTGAACTAAACACTTTTATTTCTTGTTGATAGCAACAGGGATGATTAATTTATAAAAGAAGCTTCAATTATTAAAGAAGTAAATACTTAAATGGGTGGCAGAGTACAAACATATACAGTCGAACATAAAAAATTAGAGATGACAAGAATAAGCTTCGCCGACATGATAACTGTTGACCAAGTGATGGAGTTACTGATGATGTTTGTTTGTCTCTCGTTATGGAAGCTATGAACAGTTACATGAATAAAACAACCACGGATCAATATGATTTTGTTCAAAGGCGAAAGTTAGATGGTCAATAGAAGGAGACGAAAATTCTAAGTATTTTTCATGGTAAACATTAATAGAAAAAGGCGTGCCAACCTTTCCAATAAGGGTAATATTGATTGAAGGAGAATTGGTTGGACGATCCCATTCCGTAGTATAAAGATGAATTTCTTTGAATTTCGTAATCACTTTGCGGATAGATTTAATGACCCGGTACCGCCATGACAGAATTAATTTTAATTTACCTAATTCGGTTGCTTTTGAGCTAGGTTTTCATGATTTGGACGAGATCGGTTCAGACGAAGAAAATTCGCAAAGCTGTTATGGGATGTGGAGAGAACAAAATCTCCAGGGTCCTGATGGATTTACTTTTGAATTCTTCCGCAAGTTTGGACAGTTGTTTGGCGCCAGATTTTTGCATAGCTGTCAAATGATTTTCGAACAATTGGGTTTCTTTTCGCACCTGGATGTAACTCTTCTTCTTTGTTACTCTCATTTCCAAAACCTTAGACCTCAAAACTTGGTCAGTGAGTTTAGGCCTATAAGCCTAATTGGGAGCCATATAATGTTGTTACCAAAAATCCTTGCTAACGTTTGTCATTTGTTCATCTCGGATCTCATCTCAAACTTTTCAGAACAAATGCGTACTCTCCTTCCTAACCTTCAAATTCTTGAAAATGGTCCTTTTATTATTAATGAGATTTTGGCGTCGTGTAAACATAAAATCAGCCAGCAATGTTTTTAAGGTGGATTTTGCTAAAGCATATGAATTCTATTAATGGGACTCCTAGAGTGAAGTTCTTTAATGCTTTGGGTTGGGTCGAGAAGGCGGTCCTATAAATCAAGGCATGTCTAAATTCGGGTAAAGCTTTTGTTTTAGTGAATGTAAGTCCCTACTCGGAGTTTTCAGTTTCAGCAGCTTGAAGCCAGGGAGACCCATTGCTCCTTTTTTGTTCATTCTTATTATGAGTCTCTTCAGCTTTCTTTCAACCGTGCTGTTGAAGCGGGTATTTTCACAGGTTTAATACGGAATGAAGAATGCTCATCTACGATCTCTCATCGTTTTTTATGCCGATGAACGCCGATTTTTATTGGCGAATGGTCAAATAGAATTTAAAAGGTATTTTTAATATTCTCAATGCTTTTCCTTACTTTCGGAAATGTCGATATAAAGTCTAAAAAAAAGTCATATTCTCCGTGATTGGGGGATTCGTGGTTGATTGTTTCTGAAGCTTCTGCGAGTCCTTGGATGTTCGGTGATGAAGACTACCGTTTAATTACTTTGGGAAATATGGTAGATGGAATATGTCTTTGGTTAAATCTTGGGATAAACGGTTCATAATCTCACAGAAAAGACTTTCCAAATGGAAGCATAAAACTCTGTCTATAGGTGGCCGTCTCACTCTCCTAAAATCGTTTCTTGGCTATCCACCTCCGATTTACCAACATGGTCTATATTTACGGTCCCTAAGGAACAGTTCTTAACAAGATAGAAAACCTTCGTAGGAATTTTTTCAATGTTATTCAAGAAGGATATAGGAAAGATACGTGGGTTAAGTGGCATACTGTTCTCGGCCAGCTAAGAAATTCGGAGGCTTAAGAGGATTCTAGTTTTTATGCCCTTAAAGAGGTCTTCTTGCGAATGGTTTGGCTGCTTCCTTTCACAAGATAACTCATAAGGTGTCCAGCTTATTTCTCTTTCTATACATCTGCCATTCACTGGATCAATTATTACAATCTATCTAACCGCGTATCCATCAACATTGAATTCTATAATCAAAAGAGTTATTCCCTCAGTTCCAGGCGTTGATGTTTCTTCCCATTACAAGATTAAGGATTGGTAAATGGGTTCACACTACGGTTTTTTTAAGGATCTTTGATCAGTGATTGCAACTTTATTATCAGGTTGTTTTCCTCGTCTGTTTGCTTAGAAACATGAAAGATATATCGTACCTGTAAACGTCCAGTCCCCTCTCTGTTTCTTCTTTCGCCGTAATGTTAGAAGGAGGTATTCAGAACAGCAACCCTTGAGCATCTTGTAGCTTTACTCGATTTTGAAGTTATTAGTCAACTCAATGATAGATGGGTTATGTGAATTGAATGAGACGGGGTCTTTCGTGTAAAAGACGAGAGGAAATATTAGATGAGTTCTTTATCCTAGGTGGCTGATCCTACACGAGTGGGTTAAAAATATTCCGAATTAAAGTTAATATTTTTGCTTGGAAACTTGCTCTTGGACCGTTTGCCTACTCGAAGCGAAATCCTCGTCCCAATGAATGGTCGTTACTGAATCGCAGTCGTGTCCCTTGTGTGATGCGATTCTTGAAGATACTTCTCACTTAATCAACAATTGTTCATTGGCTAAGAGATGTTGACGAGATTATTCATGTCGCTGGGTGGAATTTGTGGAGTGCAATCTATTTCATCGATGCAGAATGGGTCGTTTGTTTCATTCGGTTCGTCTTGCATCTAATTCGAAGGTTATTTAGGAAGGCTTTTTTATGTTTACGTGGTGCATTTGTGAATTTTCGGAACAATTACATTTTCGCGAGTAAAAAAAAAAAAGCCTCCGTAAAGAGTCAATTTCGATGATATGTTTTACGATCATTTTGTTGGTGTACAGCTAGAGTTAGTTCTAAAGTTAGATGGGATATTGGATTCAACAACCCATATTTGTTTCTTTGTAATTGTCTAAGCTTCTATGCTAAGAGGTTTCTAATAAAGTTCCGTTCAAAAAAAAAAAAGAGGTAGCACATAAGAGCCAATATAACATATACTCACAAACGAGAAAAAAACAAGAAAAAAGCGAAGAAAAAAACCATAAAAAAACAAAAAACAATTTTTTTTTCCCCGAAAGTATATATTAAGGTGATAACTATATGAAAAATAAATAAACGTTCGTCGTGATAGTAATATTTTTATTTCGCTTAACGATTTAGAAGATATTTAAGTTTTAAAAAACGAGTGAAATAATAAAATGTTTTTAATCTTAGCCATTGATTTCTTTTTAGATAGATGGTGGGGATGAGTCTCCCGATATCCAACATTTTTAGTATGCAATATAACTCTCATCATAGTTTTATCAAAGTTATTGTTGAGTGTTGTCGAAGTTGTAGAGTTGTCGTGGTAATTGTTGGTCGAAACGATTGACTAGTGTCATAATCTCTATCATTTTGCTGACAAATGCAGTCGTATATAGAGGCTGTTGAGACGAGTACATCTCGCGCTCAGTCATTCTTTCTTTTTGCACAACAAAACAACATACTTAAAAGAACATTACAACCAAATTAAAATCACTTAGCTTTAACAAAAAAGACGACATATATGAGGAGCTCGTGTACATTAGCGTTTTTAAAAGTGGAACTAAAATGTCAAGTGAACATACTAATAATGGGATGAGGAGAAAACGATAAAATGATATAAGGCTCTTCTTTGATGCCTGCTAGGAAATAGAAAACTGTATATCGATTTCTCACTTACTGCTCACCCCAATATTTGTATGTCCACTTGACATATCTTGATTTCACTTTTACAACTTTAACACATGATTCACCTTACCTACTTGTCAAAATACTTGAGACGCTCATTAACTGTACAAATAACGAACACAAAGTATTAAGCATGCAACTATGTGAAAGGTTGTGGTATGTCCAAAACAACACCGCCTGACTAATGCACATTCCGCCCACGATCATAGAGGTTCCCGAGCTAGCTCAACAACACACTCAAGTGTCCTCTTATTTTTTTTTTGCAGCAAAACAACATCATACAAAAGATCATCACTGCAAAACAACATACAACAAAACAATTCATGCATGGCGATTTTTTTCACGGCAAAGAGTACGTCTGAACGGGTCACCAAATCATCATATCGATGCAAATACTATCCAAACTAAATACACAAACTACCACCATAACCCATCAGCCATGAAGCAAACATAATTTCTTTATATAAAATAAAATGGCATCACTTATATGCAATTGATAGGTGCCTTTTATATACACATGTATCATGGTTAGCTTATGTACAAATGCACCTATTTCACTTGGGAATTAGTACTTTAAAGAGGTTTTATATGTTTAACAGGTTAGAGCGAATATGAGCTAAAATGATCAAGAATTATATCAAACTAAGCTTAAGGAAAACCTTGATTTCCATTTGATATGATCTTGGAAGATAAAAGAATGAAAACATGATACCATCATGTCAAATGGAGGAAAAGAGTGCATAAGGATAAAGTAGGAAGAGACAAGAAAAGGAATCAACGTTTATGTGACACATGTTGAAGTTGTTGTAGTAATTCGGCCATAACTCTTTTATACGAATTCCATTTAGGTGATTCAAAAGGCCACGGAAAAGAAAAAAGAAGATCTACACAACAAACATGGTATATGTTGTATAGGAATATGATTATTAGTCTATGGATTGATACGCCATATATGGTACAACGGGTATATGGGGTATACACTTTATGATAAAAAAGTCCATAAACAAAACTCGCGACTTATAGGGCTTTTGGGAGGCACTTTCACTTTGTAACCCTACTCCTACTCCCCTTATAAACCCTCATCCATCATCAAGTTATTCACCTACTTCACCAAAACACTAACCACCGTCAAACTCTTTCATCATCTCCATCATCTCCATCATCATCAAACACCTAAACCCTTATTTATCACCATTTCTCGTTTTAGATCCAAATACAAAAAGATGACTTCATACATGACTTTTGTTGCACTTTTCATCACTATGTATGGCTAAACATCCGGCGATCATGACTATTTGAAGGTTTGATCTTTTGTACTATTAATGAATTATTTGTTTGAACGATTTTAGAGTTGTGAATGCTTGATGTTGATTTTGATCTCAATGAATATGTTATGTCTTCCATCATTGTGTCTTTAAATTAATTCCATCATTAGACGGATGGTGAGGATACACATATTATGTTAGGATCATGAAAAGTATCTGTCACTTCCATTATATCGTTAGATAGCTTGTATAGTAATATTTGGAACCTTAATAGGCTAGTTAGTCCAAAGCCCATGGAAGCCTAGTCCTAGCCGGCCATATGATAGGTATTTATACCCCTCTCCATGCTTTGGAGAGGGTTGGTTGTTTACTTTTCTTAATTTCACTAATCTAATATTTCCTTTTTTTCCTTTCTCTCTCTAGAAGTGTTCATCTATCCTTTCTCTCTCTAGTTCTTCATACATTTGATTGTGAGTTTTGATAATCTAGTATTCTTTAATTGGTATCAAGAGCCATGAGGTGATATAGTTTGGTTTTGTGTGTGTTTTTCTTACTTGTTTATTGTGTCCGTTTGGTTCGAACTATATACAAAAGATTTTGTCTTTTGTGTGTTCTAATACCATAAAGATTAGTACTTTCTTGTTTATTTATCTTAGTATAGGCTAGTTGTACAAGAAAAACTTTGGAAAAACTCAAAACTCTTCATCTTTTTGTTGTTTTTGGTTCGAAAAAGGGTTTTGGGTACAAGAATCTTGATTTCAAATTTTTTGTGTTAAAATCCATAAAGTTTGTGTTTTTAAGGTTCTCATAGTCTTAGAATAGCAAGAAGTACAAGTGAATTTAAGTAAAAACGTTAAAAATTATGTTTTTAAGTGATTTGAAGTGTTTGAAGACGGCTTTTTATACACTGTTTGAATTTGGCGATTTATACGTATTGAATTCGGCGATTTATACGTATTGAATTCGGCGATTTATACGTGTGCAATTCCGACGATTTATACGTGTGCAATTCTGGCGATTTATACGTGTGTCAAAGTAGGCGATTTATACGTTTTTGGATTCGGCGATTTATACGTGTATATATCCAGCGATTTATACGTGTTTCAAATCCAGCGATTTATACGTGTTTCAAATCTAGCGATTTATACGAGTTTTAAATCCAGCGATTTATACGTGTTTCCAATCCAGCGATTTATACGTGTTTCCAATCCAGTGATTTATACGTGTAGATTCCAGTGATTTATACCTGTCTTCTTAAACGGCGATTTATACATTTTCTTAAGGCGATTTATACGTTGTGACTTATACACTTTCCTTTAGAGATTTATACCTTATTGCCTTGGAGATTTATACGGTTTTTTTGTGATTTGTAAAATCCCGTGAAGTATTCAATTATTTTCTCGGTTTTATCAAGAATTATAAAATCCCGTGTAATCTTAAGACTCATTCACTTAAAACAAACAACAATTTAACACAATAACCTCTTATCACTAAACGATCAAAAAGTTATCTATTCTCATCTTATCACATCTCAAATCAAACATGGATTTAATAATTCCATTTGGACAAAAGAATACTCTTGCTGAGTACATGATACTCTCTGGTGCTGACAATCGTCCACCAATGTTGGACAAAGACCTGTATGATTCTTGGAAAAGTAGAATGGGACTTTATATGCAAAACAGAGAGCACGGAAGAATGATACTTGAATCAGTTGAACACGGTCCACTCATTTGGCATACGATTGAAGAAAATGAGGTGACCAGGACAAAGAAATATGCTGAATTGTCTGCTACTGAGAAAATTCAAGATGATTGTGATATGAAGGCAACTAATATCATTCTTCAAGGTCTACCAGCTGATATCTATTCACTTGTTAATCATCACAGAGTTGCCAAGGATCTATGGGAAAGAGTTCAACTACTAATGCAAGGTACCTCATTGACAAAGCAGGAAAGGGAGTGTAAACTGTATGATGCATTTGATAAGTTTGCTCACATCAAGGGGGAATCACTTCATAAGTATTACTTGAGATTTACTCAGCTGATCAATGACATAAACATTTACAAAATGAAATTGGAGCAATTTCAAGTCAATACCAAGTTCTTAAACAGTCTCCCACCTGAATGGAGTAAGTTTATGACTGATGTCAAGCTTGTAAAAGATTTGCATACTACCAACTATGATCAGCTTCATGCATATCTTGAACAACACGAACTCCATGCAAATGAAGTCCGTATTATGCGTGAACGCAATCAAGATCCACTTGCATTAGTTGCTAACCATCAGATGACACCATCTCACTTCAACACTTATCAATACTCATACAACAATCCTCAGTTCCAACAACAGTTTTCACCATCTCAGTCTCCTCATTATGGATCAATTCCTCCCACACAACATTACTCAACTACTTATCCATCCACACCTCTTGTAATTTCTTATCCGTCAACACCGTATCCAAATGCTTACTCATCCACCGTTCATCAAGAGGCTTGTCCACAACCACCATCTATTCCTCAAATTGATTATACTGCCTCCACAGTTAATCAACAAACACATCTGGCTGAATTTCCTCAGATAGACTCTGGTCTTGCAGTTCCTGTGTTTAAGCAAGGAGATGACCCTATTGATGCCATTAACAAAATGATGTCATTTTTGTCTACTGTCGTCACATCTCGTTTTCCATCTACCAACAATCAGCTAAGAAACTCATCCAACCCAAGACAACAAGCAACTATTCATGATGGACGGGTGACTGTTCAACCACTTCAGGGGAGACAAAATTCTTATGCTGCTGGTACTTCAGGAACAAGAGCTAATACTTTAGGACAGGAGGGAATTATTCAGGTCAACAAAGGGTTGTAAAGTGTTTTAACTACCAAGGGGAAGGTCACATGGCAAGACAGTGCCCAAATCCAAAGAGGAAAAGAGATGCTACATGGTTCAGGGATAAAGTTCTATTGGTCGAAGCTCAAGGAAATGATAAAGTTCTGAATGAGGAAGAATTAGAATTCTTGGCAGACCCTGGTATTGCAGAAGGTCCAGTTACACAGTCGGTCATTACACACAATGCAACTTATCAAGCCGATGATTTAGATGCGTATGATTCTGATTGTGACGAGATCTCTACAGCCAAAGCAGTTCTTATGGCTAATTTGTCTAGTTACGGTTCAGATGTTCTCTCTGAGGTACCACACTCTGACAACACTCATAATGATATGCTAAATTAAAGTGTGCAAGAGATGCCGTATTCTGAACAAACTCATCTTGTGAATTATCCAGAGAATGAGATAACCAGTGATAGCAATATCATTCCCTACTCTCAGTATCTGCTTGAAACACAAAATGCAGCTGTTCAGGATACAAATTCTTCTGCACAACAAGATGCCATGATATTATCTATGTTTGAACAACTGTCACATCAAGTAACTAATTGTAACAAGGTCAATAAGGACAATCTAATAGCCAATGAAACCCTATCTGCTGAGCTTAAAAGATACAAAGAACATGTAAATTTGCTAGAAGAAAGACAAAATGTGGATTTAATTACTAGAGAAATGCTTATAATTGATGATATAATTCGGGATAAAGATGCACAGTTTCCGGATTTTGAAAAGGAAATTAACTCTCTTAAACAAACTCTTTCTGAACAATTAAAAGAGAAAGAATCGTTAACAAAAACATGTAATGTTTTCAAAAACGAATCCAAGGAAAAGGAAGCTAAGAATATTGACCACGAAATTGATTTGGAAAAGAAAGTTAAAGAACTGGACAATATTGTGCATAAAATGGATCAATCCGCGCAAACTGTGCATATGCTAACGAAACCACAAGTTTTTTATAAGAACAACCTTAAACAAGCTCTTGGTTTTCAAAATCCATTTTATCTTAAGAAAGCTCAGCAGATTAGGCAAATGCTTTATAAAGGTAATGTTACTGCTAAGGAAACCAATGCGATTTCAATTGCTGATTCTGAAGAGACTTTGATGCTTGAGGAAGAGAGTCGATCAAAAATGCTTTTAAAACAAAGTGATCCAATGGTCTTAGAAAAGAAAGTTAACATTAAACCAATTAATTATGTTGAGTTAAATTGATTATCTGAAGATTTTGGTAAAAGTTTTGTCCCACAACAAGAACTGTCTGATGAACAAGCTTTTCGGTTACAAACTTCACACCCTAATACTGACCAATCTGCTTCTTCGCCTGTCAAAATTGAGGCTCCTCGGGAACTCCCTAAGGTAATCCTAGTTAATACAAGCCTTAAAAAGCTTAATACCATCTTGGCCAATTTGACAATGTGGTGAAAAAGCAGATCACGCCCGATGCTTTAACAGAAGAGGAATGGGGGTTTGAACACACTAAAGCTGTTTTTCTAAAAGAAATAATTCCATTTGTAAAGACCCTAAAAGACATATTCAATGTTTTTTATAAAGATCTTTTAAATGAGGTAACAGAAGTACAAACAGTTTTTAACCAGATGGAAGTTGCTGTTCAATAGTATCATGTAGACAAACAGTGTTTTAAAATTCAAAAGAAACAATTTTTGATTGAAAATGATCGACTCTTGGATCAAATCATTTCTCAAGATATTGTGAATATTGTTGTGAATTCTTCGATGGATAAAAATACTTCTGTGAATGTGAATTCTTTTGTTGCAATGAATGATTCTGTGAATTATGTGGAAATGTGCAATAAGTGTCTTGAACTTGAAGCTGAGCTTATCACACAACACAACATGGTTGAAAAAGATGAGTATAATAGACTTTCAAAAATCTTTTCTAAACTTGAACAATTGCATTTCTCTTGAACTTGCAATGCAACTCAATAAAGAAATTTTTCAAAAGAATAACACATCTGTGAACCAAACTGAACCTTCATTTGATCAATTGTTTGAATTAAACAATTTGAAAGCTGAGCTTCAAGTAAAAGACATGATAATCAAGAAGTTGAAAGCACACATTAAGCGTATAAATGAAACTTCTACCAGTGATAGTGTGAAAAAGGACTTCGATGAAATTGAGACTATCAACATTGAACTGGAACATAGGGTAACAAAACTAATTGCTGAGAATGAGCATTTGAAATAGACTTATAAACAACTTTATGATTTAATTAAACCATCACGTGTTCGTGCTAAAGAACACACTGACTCTTTAGTTAATCAATTAAATCAAAAGTCTGTTAAAGTTACTGATTTAAATGGTCAACTTTAGGAAAAATGTGCTTGTCATAACAGCATTAAAAAATGATCTTAGGAAATTAAAAGGAAAGGAAATTGCTGATAATGCTGCCCAAATGTCAAATGCTACCACTATTGCTCTAGGAATGCCTAAGCTTGACCCAGTAATTTTGGCTCCTAAGGTTAAGAATAATAGGGAAGCTCACGAATACTACCTAAAGCATACTATGGAACAAGCTGCTATTCTTAGGGAGGTAGTTGAACAAGCTAAATCACAAAACCCTTTAGATAGTGCATCTTACTCAGCCTGTATGTATGTTAAGCTAATTCAAGAGTTTCTAGGTTATGTTAGAGATACTTGCTTTGATATTCACAAACCTAGTGAGAAATTAGTTGCGGTCACGCCTATTAACAAGAAGAAAACAGTTCGATTTGCTGACATTGTCACATCACCAGGCAACATTCCTAAAGTAACTAACAGACCTCTATTGTCTTCTACAGGAGTAAACCCTTCTACTAGTGCTAGAGGATCAAAGCTCTCAAGCAATACAAAAAATGATAGGATTCCGCGAACACCAAGTAGTAATGAGAAGAATAAAGTAGAAGTCCAATCTAGAAATGTTAAATCTAGTTTGAATAAAAGGAACTCTGATTCTAAAAATTTCTGTAATGAACATGTTAAGAATCCTGTTAAAGGTGTTAAGGCTATTTGTTCTGTATGCAATGAATGTTTGTTTGATGCTAACCATGTTATGTGTTTAATTGATCATGTGAATAGTATGAAAGTGCGTGCTAAATATGCCTCTAAGAAAAATAAAAAGAGAAAAGAATGGAAACCTACTGGAAAAGTGTTTAACTCTGTTGGATAATAGATATAGCGCCATAGTTTGAACACGTGACCTGTAATCGATCTCATGAAACTCTCTCATAGCAATAATAATTAAAATGCCTCGCATACTCACAGTCTTGCGATGAACCCTCTATTGGTCAACCACTAGTGTCTCCTTACTCACACACTCTGTTACGAGATATACTACATGCGCCCAAGAATAACCCACATGCACAGGGTACTTTCGCGCTTGCTCGAAGAACACCATTTCGACTCGGCACTCCCCCCTCTGTTATCTACAGATTAAACGGCACATAGCTATAAGTGTCATCTTAATGTTAACATCGCATTCCTCCTTGACAAGTAGTATTAGCACCCAAAAAAAGATGTAGTAACAATAAAGCTGATATATACTAGGACGTACCTTTTAAAGTACACAATTAGTCATGTTCATAACTAGTCATAACTAGCGTATTGCCAAATTATCTATGCTGCTAATAAAAATGGAAAGAAACCAAGCTTTATTTAGGCAATCAACTTAGCTGGCAGATATAATTCCGATACTATTTAGTTTGCTCCATCTTCTCCTTCTTTCTCTTATCGACCTGCACTGTTAGGTCCAAAATATCGTTATCTGAACCTGGTATTTGGGACATGCTCTGGTCCATGCTACTTCACAGACATTCCTAACATGACTTGAGACTCTTCAGCTTCTCAACTCTCACAGAATTTCGTTATAATTTCACGGGAGATCGATTTCACTGTGAAAAATTTCCTGCTCGGTAACGCACCAAGTTGCGAAGCTTACTGGTAGCGCTATCGGTGTTTTTTAATCAGTTAGGAGAACATCACAATTTCAAGGTTTATTGTCGTGGAAGACTTAGAATCCCTAATCTATTCTTCAGTCTGGTCAAATACTCTTGTCGCACTCAGATCCTTGAAGTAGTGTAAATCCACTCCCTATTTTTTATATCTTTATAGCAGCGTGAATGCTGGGGATTAGTTCGTTGCCCGTTCTACTTTTTTTAGTGTGTGTCATGGTATACATTATTTTACTGTGACATGGAAAAATGTGATAATTAAAATTGTATCTACTTGAAGAAAACCTGTTGCGCATGATTCAAAAAGAACAATCATTTAAGAGCAACAATAACTGGTATATTGGATCACAAATTTGTCCAACTAGTGTCTGGGTGCAGGAATTTTGGTTAGGTTGACAAAATTTTGGGAGGTTTTAGGTTTTATAAAGGATATTCCAGTCATATTTGAAAGATATTCGGTTAAACCATGTTTTTTGCAACTCCGTCAAACAAAGTGTCCAAAGCCTAATTAACATAAAAAAGTGCCCATTCCCTAAAACCCCTGGAATTTTGCATGTTTCAGAGATTTTAGATTGTCATAAGCTCAGGTTCTATTTAATTTAGTTTTTTTTCGTCATGTATACATATGAATTACTTATCATGAGATAACACCATGCGAAAGCCTGTGTCATACGATCCATGGGACCAACCTCGAGTCAGGGCCTCATCTTATTAAGTTATTAACTGGCTAATTCAATTCCCTAGTTACTACCTACAACTGGGACACCCCTGAAGCTGAATTTTCAGAGGATCTGAGATCCACATTTGAGAAAAATGTCTACTTATATGTGGTGATGGAACACACGCACAAGGTGAGCTATGGTTCAATGGTTGGAGCAATTGGGCAGCTGCATGTACGTTTCTTAAGCTTCTTTCAATATATATAGTCTGAAAAATTTAATTTAGTTTTTTTTTCGTCATGTATACATATGAATTACTTATCATCATGAGATAACACCATGCGAAAACCTGTATCATACGATCCATGGGACCAACCTCGAGTGAGGGCCTCATCTTATTACGTTATTAACCGGCTAATTAAATTCCCTAGTAACTACCTACAACTAGGACACCCCTGAAGCTGAATTTTTAGAGGATCTGAGATTCACATTTGAGAAATTGTCTACTTATATGTCACACTAGGTGAGTTATGGTTCAATGGTTAGAGCAATTGGCCAGCTGCATGTTTCTTTCACGTAATATTGTAATGGTATCAAGTTTGGTTCATGGATGCTGTGAAATGTAAACAAAAGGGCTCAACAATCTACCTACCATGCTACGTAATATATGATCTTTCCATACTTGATTTAAGAAGCTGTAGAAAACTGTGTAATTCCAATTCATCTCTATCTTCAAAAATAATCAGAAGCTCATCCTACCTTACCTGCATTGTTGATATGAAGAGGAAATAATTCTACAATTGTTATTAAAGATATAATCTCAACTGCTCCTGTTTCACATTTTGAACATATTAATTAGGACACTCAAAGCTTATAAATTTTGAACATAATAATTCTTTCAGCTCCTTCACGTTCATTTCACTCCTTTTTCTCAAGTTTCTATTCTTCAATTCCATCAGTAATTCAGTATGTTGCTGCTATAAGTATGTTTGTTTCTGTTTCTCATCACCGACATGTTACTGCATTTCACTCCCTTTTTATATTTTTGCTCTTCCATCAGTAATTCAGTACGTTCAATTCATCACTCACTAGCTTAGCTCCGACTTGGTTACCATACAAAAGTTTGCATGAAAATTAATCTAAACAAATATGGTCTAAGTATATTAGCTTATATTAATGATTTTATGACTAAGTTTTATGCAAACTTTTTGTGTTTTTTTAAGGGTGCAAAGATTTACACTTTTTCAGTAGTTCCCCTATAGTTTTATTAGATATTTTCTCAAGTTTTAGGTAGGGGACCACTAGATTTAAGTTGAAATAGATGAGGGACCAAACTAGATTTAAATAAAATAAATGTGGCACTAGTCTATACTCTCTTATATAATAAGCTTTTTACAAGCTTTTTAAGCACGAATAATAAATACGACATTAAATTTATTCATAAAAACTACCAAAATTAACCGGTTTTGTACAACCTGTAAAGCAAAACTTTTTTGAAAAAACTTCAAACGTATACATTTATTATGATAAGTCTATTTAATCTATTTTTGAAATATTATTCGCAATCAATCTATCTATATCTATCTATACTCTCTTATATAATAAGCTATTTACAACACTTTTAAGCACGAATAGTAAATACGACATTGAATTCATTCATCAAAACTACTAAAATTAACCGGTTTTGTAAAACCTCTAAAGCAAAACTTAAAAATAACTTCAAACGTATACATTTATAATGATAAGTCTATTTTTGTAATGTCTATTCAATCTATTTTTGAAATATTATACACAATCAATCAATATCAATACTCTCTTATACAATAAGCTTTTTTACATGCCTTTTAAGCACGAATTATAAATACGACATTAAAATCAGTCATCAAAACTACCAAAATTAACCGGTTTTGTACAACCGCTAGAGTAAAACCTTATTAAAAAAACTTAAAACGTATACATTTAATATGATAAGTATATTTTTTTAATATCTAGTTAATCTATTTTTTAAATATTATACGCAATCAATAAGGTAATAAATCTATTTTTGTAAAGTTTTTTTTCTTCTAATGGTAAAACTCATTAATTGTCACCATTATAATTGTTTTTGTAAAGTTTTTTTCTTTCTATCATCATATTATGAACATGATTATTTAATTACCTTATTTCATTAGACCGTAAAAAGAAACTACGAAGAAGTTTCGATAGATGTTCCTGACAAAATACATATAGATGCGGCTAATGACCCGTTAACGTCTATTATTGATTTTACTTATCCAAAGATTTTGGATTACTTATTTATCTGTCATACTTCTAAGAAAGGGTCATTCTTGTTCATACGAATAAAACTGTGGACACTATAAACAATCATTTGTTGGAGAAATTTACAAATGGCTTACTTAAGTTGCGACAAGATAGATAAAACTAAACATGGCATCGCCATAGATCAATACATTTTCTAACCAGAATTTATCAATTAATTGAAGTTCTCGGGTGTTTCAAACCACGGACTTGCGTTAAAAGTAGGAGTCTCGATAATGTTATTGAGAAATATTGATCAAGAAATTGATTGATGTTCTTAGGCGTTCTAAACCACGGACTTGCGCTAAAAGTAGGATATTTATTTATTTAATTTTTACAAACTCAAATGTTTACCTAATAATTCATTTATTATGTGATTATTTATTTCATATATTAAAAGAACATGTTTATGTTTGGTGTTTTTCTTACTTTATTTATGCATATAACTTCTTTCAAAATAAATTCTATAAAATATACTCGGTGTTAAACGGGTCTTTAAGCTAGTTTGTTATATGCCAAAACAAAATAACCATTGTACAGATTGGAAGACAAAACAAAAACCATGTGGATTGTGGAGTGTGTTTGTGTGTGGACCGGCCGAACAAGGGGGGTCCACAATTTCAAATTTATTATATTTGCATTATTAGTGTGTAGTTGTGTGTAGACTATACTTAGTCTCATGCCGGTACTCGTTCAAGGTTTTATTT
>BQNB010027527.1:0-36036 GCA_026074375.1 Tanacetum coccineum
TTTGTTAGTCTACGATATTTTACTTGCGAATTAAATATTTTTTTTGCAGAATATTAGTTAGTTTGTGGTGATTAATTGAGAGAGCTTGTCGGGATTTTTCGTTGAGTATCATGATTTTTCGTTGAGTTTCAGGATTTTTGTTCGAGACAAGATGAGTCGAGACGTAATTATGGTTGGTTTGACAATGTGGATTCCGTTGTTATATCAGGGTGAATACTCTCAGTGGCGTGAACATTTTATGAACTATCTTAAATAGAAAACGGATGGTGAAGCAATGATTACATCTATTCAGAATGGTGATCACCCATTGCCTGTTGTTACTCAAGTATCACTTGCTGGAACTACATCAAATGTACCACCTCCTCTGAAAGACAAATCAACGTGGACGGCTGAAAAGAAAAAGAATCAAAAGATTGATCGTCTTGCTAGATATCTTTTGATTCAAGGGCTTTCAAATGACATATATTCTCTTATCGACAATAACAATTCTGCTAAAGAGTTATGGGATGCACTTGAAAGGCATATGCTTGGTTCTGAGTATGGTGAACAAGATAGGAAAGCTGTAGTTTTGTATGAGTATGAGACTTTCAAAGCTACTGAAGGAGAGCTGTTGCTTGACACTTACATTCTATACTTACAAGTGATTAATGATTTGAAGAAATGTGGTTATAAGAAAGATAATTGTGAGTTGAATTTTAAGTTTTTGAACAATCTACAACCAGAATGTAAACAATATGGCACAATGATGAGACAAAACAAGAACTTAATAGACATCAATATAGTTGCTCTTTATATATAACAACCCACAATTTTTATCAATGTAATTATTCATCTATTAAATTAGATGCACTGTAATATCCATTTAGTAAATTAGATGCACTTTATATACCACCTTTTACAGGGAAATTTTTGCTTTATCTCATTATGCAACGTAACTTGCATCTCTAAAGTAAACGAGCTCACGCAACCTCTACCAATGCCATCTATATCTATGTTTATATCATGTAAACATCCTAATATGTCAAGTCTATATCTTAGTATCATTTTACCAAGTACATTATCCATTTAACGTACTTCTCAAAACGTTATTTCAAAACAAGCATTAAACGTTAACGTTTACATTAAAACCCTAATTATATGTAATGTAGGAAAACGTAGAGGGCGGGGGGGGGTGTGGGGTGAATACGTTTCCAATTAAAATTTAAAACTTTGTAACAAATATCTGAACTAATCGCGAATTATTCTGAAAAAGTATCGATTATAGTCTATGACTATATGTAAAATGGAAAGCATATATAAAGCAAGTTGTCACAACATAATCATAAACATCTAGCCACAACATAAACATAATTAACAAGTAAAGAGATAGTGATATGTAAAACAGAAAGCAAACCGAACGCGATGATTTATAGTGGTTCGGCCACGGAGCTCCTCTTCGCCCTACTCCACTTCCCGAGTACCCAACTCGAGAGTTACTTCACTAGATCAACAAACTCCCTCTCAGGCGGAGGGAAACTTACATACTTTTTTACACTTTATACGGTACAAGCTAATTACGAGTCCTAAACACCAGGGAGAAACCAAACATCGTTGCTTATACTTTCATCCGGTACAAAGCTAAAATACCGTTTATTACACAAAGGTAGATATAGAACCAACCCAAAACCCCGTTATGTTTTATAGCCCAACATATAACAAACCTTGTTTTTTATGGCACAAACACCTAAACCATCTAGTCTTTTTAAATCAAATGGTACAAGACGATGATACAAAAGATAGTTATAGAATGAGAATACACGGACAAGTTGTGTCTATGGTTATGAAAAAAAATTGCTAATCTAATTAACTTCCATTGATGAGAAGCCTCTTAAATGGATGTAGATGATGACATCTCAATCTTGTAGATCATCATATGGTATGTTGGTGGTGGATGAAATGCAAGATCTTCAAGGCTTTGCTTTTAGTTGGATTCATCATAAGAGTATGCTGTACAACAAGGATAAATGTTAGAAACATTTATGATCACATGAGTGATGAGGGTGTTTATGATATTGCTACTGATCTAAATGAGTGAGAAATGCAAAGAAAATGTGTGTGAAAGGTGTGCCCAAATGGTGAGAAATAGCTTGGTATTTATAGGATAAAAATCCACTGTAGCCCGGTTCCGCCGGTGCTATTGAAGAAGGGAACTGGCAGCCAAAAGCAAGGGCACCGACCTACAGTAATACAATCTAAGTTTAGATTTGCAAAATCTTAAAAGATTCATATGTAATGCTTGGTGGATTTTATCTAGTTTGCTACGATATCTAAAGACATGGTGATGTCATAGATGAGGGTAAATATATTACAAGCATTTTATTTTAAAGAAATGTGTTTAAGTAAAATATGTATATACTTAAAAAGTAAGTTACTTGTGTTTAAAAATATGCAAAATGTGAAATGAGGTTTGATCATAATGCAACATACAACATGTACTGAAATTGTTGTATTGTAACATACCAGGAGGATACGAAACGTCGCATACTGTTGGATGTATGTGAGACAAAATATGATTCGAGTACTTGTACCATTTAACAATATGTTATTGCAAGTCACAATTTTGTCATTATCAAAACAAACGAGAATGTGTAGATTAAATACCGTAATATTTGCACTAACAATCTCCCCCTTTTTGATGATGACAAAATATGTAAACGTAATATATAGTAAATGTAAAAGTTACTTGTATCCCCATAATACCTTTTACATTACCTTCTCCGTTTACACTCTTCTCCCCCTTTTGTCAAAACAAAAAGGGTGTGTCCTTGGAGTTTAACTTCATTTCTCCCCGAAAAGGCGAGTTTGCATCATCCCTAGTGAAGTTAAATGGTCTACTCTAACTCCTTATGTTGTTGCATCCTCTAGGTAATTGTCCTTGGTCTATAGCGGATCCATGGATTAAAGTTTGAAAGCTTAACATCTTCTTTTTGGTCGAAACGCAAAAGATTGACGAAGATTAAGAATGATGATGAATGCGTGCATGCTCCCCCTTGACGAGTGCTCCCCCTTGTTCGAGGCGTCAAGATATGATTAAAAATCTACAAACAAAAATAAGTACAAGACTAGATTCGTCCTTGGATGAGTAAAATATATACAACAAAGTGTATATAAGATGCATGCTATGAAAGCTCGACGGAAGCTCCCCCTTGTTCGAGGGCGTCAAGTATGATCCTACAAAACAAAAGATTAGTGCAATAATAGCTTTTGTCCGTAGACAAATATGTCACATACAATGAGTGTATAGACGACTCAATTTGATTTCTTGTTGAATTATCCCCTTGCTCGAAGGCATACTACACAAATAATAAAATGATTGATAGCAACTTCATCCTTGGATGAGTAAGCCATATACCACAGTGTATATGCTTGAACCTACAAAAAGAAAACTTAGTGTAATATGCACTTCGTCTTTCGATGAAGTCATATATAATAAAATGTATATATGATGCAATATGATTTACTAAAACTAGAATGCAATATGATTTTCCAAAAGAAACTCCTAGAGAAGTAAATTAGAAGTAAAAAAAAATATAATCCTACTACTTGCATCATCGTGGTTGGTTTTGATGGAGTGGTTTAAAGGTTTTAAGGTAGTGGCTTGAGAATGAGAAGCATGTTCATTATGGAAATTCACATGGCTTTTGGCAAAAGTTATTAATGAGTGTATAGGATATGTGATAAGGTGATTAACCTTCATGGTTGAATTGTGTGAGTTACTAGTAGGTTGTGGTTATGTGGTGGTGGCAGGAAGGATTCATGATGAGTCTTTTTGTAATGGAAGACTCGGTGGAAGACTTAAGTTAGTAAAAGGGTTTTTTAACTCAAAATATTATCTTTGTTGGGTTGATGAGAGCAAATAGAGGTGAAGATATGAAATTATGTGTGTAGTTTAAAAAGGTGGTGGAAGATGGTGATGACAATGCAAGCAACTAACAATGTATGCTTATTAGTAAAGTGGTTGATGGATTGATATGTAAAAATATGGATCAAAGAATGATAAATGTGTGCAGAATGAGCACAAATTTAGCTTGATAAAGATTATCGCTCCTTATTGAACTACAAAAATTCCAAATGGGTTAGTAAAAGATAGAAGAAGAATACACTTTTCACAAACATATGATGTTCAAACATTTACACCAATAAGACGAAAGAAACTTGTTCAAGTTTTTCACACGCCATGCACTTAAAAAGGTTAGGACACATTGATAGACATGTATATGAACAAAACATGTTTACAAATAGATACACAAATAAGAAAAAACATAGAAATGAAGAGGTCATAGGTTGAAACTATCTTAAACAGGGCTTCCATATAGTACCGTTCGAAAAAATTTGGATAGATCTATGAAATTTTTGAAGGACTTAAGAGCTAGATAGATCAAAACCAACTATTAGGCGACCTTAATACAAGTCTAAATAATCAAATTTAAGTGTCAGATTAAAATGTAAACTACCCCAAACGGCAAAAATGCCTACTGTAGAACCGGCTAGCCGGTTCTATTGGTTCAACAGAACCGGCTTTGCTGCAAACAGAACCGGCTTTGCAGCAGCAAAGGTCTCCTAAAATCTAAATCCGCTAAGTAGTGAACAAATGATTTTAATCTTGTTTTCACTTATATTGTGGATCAATTGGTCTTACTAGATTAATCCCAAATCACATGGGTAAGATTTCAACGCTTATAAAACCTCCTACGTTTAAATTTTTCGATTATTCCAACCTCCTTATACAACAAGGAAAATGAAATGACAAGAAGTATGAATTGCATAAAAACAAACCACAAGCATAAACGATTCAGTTTACAAAAATCATTTCAAGATTCAGACATAACATATGAGAAATTTAGAACATTTATACAAGAGCATGTTCCAAGTAGTTCAACCAAACACAAGCATAAGGAAGAAGATCATTTAGATTAGACATCAATTGCACTAACAATGAAGTGATGCTAAGGATATGCGACAAAAGGAAACAAATAGGCACGAAATCTCTTATTGCATTTGAGTTTGTTTATTTATGAAAAATAAGTATCAAACTTGTTATATTGTTACATCACTTGTTTGTCAATTTTGGTTCTTAATTAAAATAATATGGCTTCCAAAGGAAGATCTAGACATATCTACAAGTTATATCAAATACATAACATAAGAGCGGAAGGTAGTAATATAAATATGTGGCAATGTCATATAAGGGGACAAGATGCAAAGATCATGCAAACCCATGTTTTAAGCATGTATAAACTGGCATACACGGATAGATTTAGGATAGCCAACAAGGAACAAAAACTATCAAACATAGATATATCCATATCAAAATCATCATGTATCAAAATGACAAATTATGAGATCATACGAGACATCATATACGAGATAAATTTCTTCTAATGCAAACGTCTGTAGTCATGTTTAAGCCTAAATTTAGTAAACATGAGTACAAGCATAAAAATTAAAAAGGAAACAAAACCTTTCCTAGGATTACGCATTTTTTAATTAATCGAATAGATATCAATCACTAAGATAACGACAAAGCAAATGATCAAACAAGAACATATAATCAACACATGTATATGCAAAGCAAGATGTCATGATAGACTAACGAAGGAAAGATCATATTTACAACTAGTATGGAATATGTAGCATTAATGGTGTTTGGTAGATGGAGAACAAGTTAATGAACTAATGGTTATAGAGGATCGACAAGGATGAAGTGGCAACATCAAAATGTGTAGATAATTTTAATGAAGTACTTTTGAAATGCTCCTTTTTCAACAAGACAAAAAATATTTCAAACTTTTGGCGAAAACGCCATGCCCAAAAAGTGACATTTTGTTATTATTTTGGAAACTACAAATCAACAATTGAGACTATCTAGGCTCAATTGCCTTTAACATGGCGAGTGGCACAAGTCTAACTCCTATGGTTGGATCTTCGCTCTAGTGGAACTCGCTCCACAAAATGACCCATTTTTCACAAAACTTGTTGTCCCGATTTTATATATGGATAACTTGACCGAAACTCGACTTCATAGCATCAAAACTTCCTGAATTTGTTCATAAAATATATACTTCAATATCAATGCACACGGGTCTAATGTGAACCGTGGAACCTTTCTTTATGGTTTTTTCCAAACACTAGTTTTGACCCATTTTAACCAAACAATAACTTATTACTTTGACCCGCTTTGAAAAAAATTAAAGATACACAAGACATCCACTACACTTCATCTTACTTGAGTATTTTCCGGATGAAACTCACAGTTGCCAATCTCACTTTAATGTGTAAAATTTTTTATGATGATATTTGTCAAAACAACTTTATCTAGCATACTTAAGTCTTCCTTCTTCTAGGTTTTATAGAAGGTATTGTGAGATTGATCCTTATGAATTTTTGATATTCATATGCAAAACAAAGAAATATATGTCTATTATGAGGGAGCATAGACCTAGCATAAGCCCTATTGTGCGAATACATAAAGTATGACAAACAAATAAGCAAATATACCAAACAAGACAACTTATGTTTCATCAAACAAAAGATGCAAGATGAGATTGTAAACAGGCAAAAGAAGTAGTCATATACACATCACACATCAAGACATTGATTTAACTAATGAGAGATACCAAAACATTGACAAAAAAAACATTTTTGACAAAATTATGAGTTAACCTAAACACCCCTTTTGAAACTATATTGTTTCTTTTAAGAATCAAAATTGACATACAAGCGAAGGAAAATACATGACAAGGTTGACATTTATGTTTCACAGATAAGCAAGCTCAAATGTAATGAAGATAGCATTTACAAACAATTTATACAAGCAATGCAAAAAAAACTAGAACGACTAATTAATCATCTCTTTACGAAAAGTTCTTTTCGCCTTGTGTTGAATATGACGATGTATACCAAGCTTGATTAGTGACCAAAATACTTTTATTTTCAAAAAGGATGTATCAATGTTCAAAGAATACCAACCCAAATTGCCAGACTTAAAAGTTTGAGTTTCCATGTTAATATGAAATTTGAAATTTTAGACACTTTGTAGTATTTTGAAAATTCAACTTACTTAGACTTGTAATCAGATCCTTTAACCTATTTTATTAGAAAGTAGACTCAATTATCTTCGAAACAGTAGGTGGCACGACTTGTACGGATTTACGGTTAAGTTTTTACGACTTTTGAAGTTGATCAAATTTTTGCAAATCGTACAGTAGGAACCGGCTGGCCGGTTCTGTTCCTTGAATGGAACCGGCTTGTTATGCGAAAGACCCGTTCCGGTTCTGAACGAATTTTTCTATACGCTTATTTTGACCTCCTGACGAAATGATTTTAAACACTTGGTAGGCTTCTATTATAACAGATTTTAAACCTTATTCAAGCTTGAATAACAACGATATTCAACAATCAAGGCTTCTAAGAATAAAACAACGACATACTTTTCATATTAAGTCTCGCTTTTCGGATAGTTTGATACACGGATCGTACTCGGTTTTGAAAACCATTTGTTTTAAAAACTAGAGCCACATGGCTTTGTTACCAATGTTGAAAAAACGTAGAGGGGGGGTATGAATACGTTTCCGATTAAAATTTAAAACTTTCGTATCAAATATCCAAACAATCATGACTTATTATGAAAAGTATCGATTATAGTCTATGACTATATGTAAAATGGAAAGCATATATAAAGCAAGTTGTCACAATACAATCATAAACATCTAGCCACAACATATACATAATTAACGAGTAAAGATATAGTGATATGTAAAAGATAAAGCAAACCGAACGCGATGATTTATAGTGGTTCGGTCACGGAGCTCCTCTCCGCCCTACTACACTCCCCGAGTACCTAACTCGAGAGTTACTTCACTAGATAAACAAACTCCTTTCTCGGCGGAGAAAACCTTACATAAATTCGGCTTACACTTTTATTGGTACAATGCTAATACCGGAGTCCTAAACACCAGAGAACCAAACCAGCGTCGCTTACTCTTTTCGTACAAAGCTAAATACCGGGTTCTTACACAAAGGGTAGAACCAACCCAAAACCCCGTTATGTTTTATGGCCCAACATAACAAACCTTGTGTTTTATGGCACAAACACATAAACCATCTAGTCTAAATCAAATGATACAAAGAGATGATACAAATGAGTATAGAATGATGATCCATGACAAGTGTGTCTAATGGATATGAATGCCTAAGTCCTAAATCCAAATTCATTGATGAGAAGCTTTTAATATGGATTGTAGATGATGAGATCTCCAATCTTGTAGATCTTTATATGGGTATGTTTGGTGGTGGATGGAAATGGCAAGATCTTCAAGGCTTGCTTTAGTTGGATCATCATAAGAGTATGCTTACAACAAGATGAATGTTAGAAACATTATGATTACATGAGAATGAGGGTGTTTAATGACTATTGCTACTGGATTCTAAATGATGTGAGAAATGCAGAGAAATTGTTGGTGTGAATGGTGATGCCCCAAATGATGAGAAATAGCTTGGTATTTATAGCAAAAAATACACAGCTAGGGCCAGGTTCCGCCACGGGTGATATTGAAGAAGGGAACGGCAGCCAAAAGCAAAGGCACCGGCCTCCTTATGTAATCCTATCTAGTTTGATTTGCAAAATCTTGAAAGATCATATGTAATCTTGGTGGATTTTATCTAGATTTGCTAAGATATTTAAAGATATGGTGATGTCATGGATGAGGTAAATATTACAAGCATTTTCCTTTTAAAGAAATGTGTTTAAGTAAAATATGTATATACTTAAAGTAAAGTTACTTGTGTCTTTAAAATTATGCAAAGTGTGGATATGAGGTTTGATCATATTAATGCAACATATGCAAAATGTATGAATTGTGTTGTAAACTACGAGGATACGAAACGTCGTATACATGTTGATGTATGTTGAGACGGAAATCTGATTACGAGTAACTTGTACATTTATCGATATGTTGTGCTTACAAGTCACAATTTTGTCATTATCAAAAACAAACGAGAATTGTAGATTAAATACCGTTAATAATTTACCAACTAAATAAGGATTAGACATATTAAAATGAATGTGCAAGCCTCCTAACGCATGTGTACAAGTATCAATACCTTAAACATTTGAATATCTTTTTCCCTCCTGAATCATAATTAAACTTTCTAAAGCACAATATACAAGCTAATCATGCCTAAAAACCTAATTAGGTCATTTAAGCTCCTAAATCATGTTTAAACTTTACCATCACTGTAGCACAAGGTACAAGCACTTAATGCATGACTTCTAAACCCTAAATCTGTGTACAAGTATCATAACACCACATTTGAATATCTTTTCCCTCTTGAATCAAGTTACAACTTTCTAAAGCTCAATGTACAAGTCAATAATGCAAGAAAGTCAAACTAGGTCATTTTACCTCAAAATTCATTCTAGTTTCTTACTACCACTTTAGCACAAGGTACAAGCATTTAATACATGGCTTCTAAACCCTAAACCTAACTCGAATTTAAACCCAAAATCCTAAGCCGAAACCCTAAACCAACCCGACACCATTTTTCTTTCATTTTGACCTATTTTTAAACTAAGCTGCATCCTACCACCTCTCAAGCATCACCATGACACCACCAAGCAGCTTATAAGCACCTCTATCACCACCCTTAAGCACCAAGTATTGCTTTGTCACCTCCTTGTCACTTGTGGTTAGCCGTGACCCTCCAAGACCCCAATAACCTTCCACCTTGCTAAGCTACACCTCCATAGCCCTCAATACTCACCCTAGGCCATCCTTAGTTATTTATCTACAGCCCTTAACCCTTATCCACTAAGAAAACTTGGGCACCAAGGGTTTTGAACCCTATAAATAGCCGAAACACACACACTCTTCAATCACACCTCAAATTTCATCATACACTCAAATGGAGTTCTAACTCAGACAAAGAAAGATCAAGTGAATTCCCTAAGATAAGAATAGAAGCCAAGAATCAAGAGAAAGGAACCCTTGAATTTGTTACTAGGCGTACGAACCCGAAAACCCCATTTCGACCCATTTTAGCTCAAGTAAGCTCAAAATCTTGTTCAATAAGCTTATAAGTATAATATAAAATGTATAATCCTACTACTTGCATCATCGTGGTTGGTTTTGGTAGTGAGGTTGATAAAGGTTGTAAGGATGTATTTGAGAATGAGACGCATTTCATTATGAAATTCACTTGGATTTTGACAAAACAAGCTTATTAAGTTTTCGAGATATGTTGAGTAGATTAAACCTTCCATAGGTTGTATTAGGTCTGTGATTACCAAGTAAGTTTGTGTATGGTGTGGTAGCAGAAAGATTCATGATGATTCTTTTTATAATAGAAAGACAACACGGTGGATGACCTCTAATCGTTGATAGAAGTGAAAAAATATCTTTTCACTAAACTCTTACACCTTGTGATATGATATAGGCAATCTTTAGCATGATAGACAGTAATGATTTTATGAGTAGTGAAATATACAGCGAAGGTGTGATGACAAAGATGCAGACACGACTAACATCTATACGTACGCACAAAGGATAAAGAAATCAATACAACAGTCAGAACATGTTAATGAGAAACACTTATCATTTACACACAAAGTCACACGAATGTGCACATGAACATCCACAAAACTAACTTGATAATCAGAAATCGATCATTTATTGACCAAAACACTTTGACACGACATCCAACGTCGCTTCAAGACAACAGAGATAGAACTAAAACATCATCTTCATAACGCATGCTAGTCTAACACACATACCAACATTACGAACAGTCTAATCTTATCAGTATATCGCCACAACAACATAACAAGTAGAACACAATAACTAACATATATCCAAACAAAGCACATTCTCAAATAGATACATAAATAGGAAGGACTTAAGAGCTTTACTAGTTTAAAATGTCATAGTACACGTTCGAAAAATATTGGATAGTTGTATGAGTTTTAGAAGGACTTAAGAGCTAGATAAGTCAAAACTAACTATTGGGCGACCTTAATACAAGTATAAATAACCTAATTAAAGTGTTTCTGGTACAAAAAAATGTTAACTACCACCAAAATGGCAAAAAAGTGCGGCCTCTATAAAACCCGGCAACGGCGGTTCCATTGGCTTTAATGGAACCATCCTATGCTATGCAAAAGGAACTCGGCTATTTTAGCCCTTGTATTCCTAAAATCAAAAAAACTCTAGCTAGTAGATCAAATGAATTCTCTAAATACCTGATTTCACTTATATTGTCAATCAAATGGTCATACTAGATTAATTCAAAAGCTCATGGATAAGATTCAACGCTTATAGCCTACACAATTTTATTATGCCAAACTCCTCCTGATACAACAAGTAAAGAATAATCAAAGAGCACAAATCACATAGAGCAAACCATAAAATTAAACAATCTAGTTCATAAGACAATAAGCAAACATAGTCCAAATCATAAGAGGAGAAGAAGAAAAAGAATTCATCCAAGACATGTTCCAAATTGTTTAAACCAAACACAAGCATAATGAAGAAGATGATTTTAGATTAACAAATGATTGCACTAACAATGATAAGAGGGATATTGATTATATGCTTGTCTCTTATTGATTTTAGTTCGTATATTCTGAGCAAGAAATAAGTATCACACCTTGTTATATTTCTTTCGTCGCTTGTTGGTCTGATTTTGGTTCTTAATTATAAATTTCAAAATAATATGGTTTTGAAAGAAATATCATAAACTTCTACAAGAATATCAAACACTTGACATAAACATACAGTTCACAGTAGCAAATGTATCCATGAAGCAATGTCATGTAAGAGAGCAAGATGAAAAGATCATATGTAAAATCATAATTAAACCTGCATAAACAGAACATCATACCATATAATCTTAAGGAATTGCCAACAATGAACCAAGAAAAATCCAAACATAAATATATTCCATATAAAAAACCATCTCATATACAAAATGAAAAATTATAGATCACACGAGAACATCATATAAGTAGACAAAATCATGCAAGTCATGTTTTAAGCCTTTAAAATCATGAATATAAGCATAAAACTTTTAAGAACGAAACAAAAACTCATTCCTAGAGATTATGCATTTGTAAATGAATCATATAGTTATCAAACACCAAAATAACGTACAAGAACAATAATCAAACAAGAACATATAACCAACACATGATATAAAGCAAACGCAAGAATTCATGAAAGACTAACAAAGAAAAGATCATATTTACCACTAGTATGGAAAATATAACATTAGTAGTGTTTGGGAGATGGAGAACAAGTTGGTGAACTAGTGGTTATGGAGGATTGACAAGATGAAATGACAATGTCACAATGTGTAGATAACTTTATCGAAGTATTTTTGAAATGCCCCTTTTTTTTAAGAAAACCAAAAATATTTAAAACTTTTGGCGGAAACGCCATGACCAAAAATCGACCATTTTGTTATTATTTTAGAAACCACAAATCAACATTTGAGACTATCTAGACTCAATTGCCTACTCTTAAAATGCGCGGGTGGAGCACAAGTTCTAACTCCTTATGGTTGATTTTACATTAAATTCCCAAAATTGACCCATTTTCTCACAAACCTTGCTTGTCCCTGTATTTCATATATAACATCAAAAAACTTCATGAATTTGGTTCACTAAAAAATACACTTCATATCTAAAATGCACACATTAGGTCTAAAATTAACCTGCGTAAGGAACCCGTTCTTTATAGGTTATTGCCAACACTGTTTTGATCTACCCGTATTTAAAAACTAAAACAATAATTATTCACTAGACCCGATTTTGAAAAAATACTTTTAAGTTAATTCCTACAAACAAGACACATCATTACATTTCATCCTTACTTGAGTATTTCGGATGAAACATTCAAGTTGCCAATCCCACTTTAATGTGCATATGTCTTATACCAAATATCTACAAATGCACTAAAACTTACTTAACTATCTTACATGTTAAGATCTTCAAAATCTTTAAGAGTTGATATAGCACTACAAGCATCAGGAAATGCGGATAAATTGCCTTACCATAAATTACAAACGCAACCAAATCATAAGATTTAGTATCATTTTCATGAAATCAAAAAGCTAACTACATAATTAACATGTTATCCCAAACACTAAGGCTCTACAATGAAAAACAACAAATCTCAACATATGAGATGCAAAGAGTATATAATAATCAATAAGGTGCATAACAAGTAATCCTATACCATATTACACATTTAAACATCATTTATACATATATGACTTACCTACGTATTTATGGAAGAACATTTTCAACATAACTAGAAGTTATCCCAAACACTCCTTTCGAAACCATATTGACATGTAATACTTTCTTAAATCTATTCAAACACGCAAAGTAATGACAGATGACACATATGATCCTCAATAAAAAAGTTCAATTTCAATTTGACGATGAGCTGACATCAAAACAAATAAACAATGCTAAATTAAGGCAACTAGTCATTTATCGTACGAAAAAAAATTCTTTTCCCACCTTGCTTGAAATATAAAGATGTTATAACAAGCTTGTTATAATGGCCGAAAATAATTTTATTATCAAGAAATGATGGCATAAAAGTTCAAAGATACCCAACCAAAATTGCGCCCTACTAAAAAAATTGATTTTTCATGTGATCATACGAAACGTGAAATATTGGACACCTTTTGTATATTTTTGAAAATTTCGATTTACTTAAACTTATAATCAGTACCTCTAACCCATTCTATTAGAAACTAGACTCAATTCTCTTCGAACGATAGGTGGCACGACTCGTACCGCGACTTACGATTTGAATTTTACGATCTTTTGAAGTTCTGACAAAAATTTTTTGTAAAAAACCTTCTGTAAGAACCGGGTGCCGCCGTTCCTTCTCCACAATGGAACCGGCTTGTAACTGGACAGACACCGCCGGTCCCTGATTGATTTTTCCAAAACGCATATTATGAACCCGACAAAAAGGTCTTTATACAACTTGGGAGGAATTAAAGTAGACTTATATACACAAAATTTTATTTAAAGTCAACATTCAAGCTTGTATAACAAATATATTCAACAATCAAGACTTCAAAGAACAATATACTGTTTCATAATATGGTCTTCGGTTTTTGAATAATTTGATACATGATCGTACTTGTTTTTAGAAAACCCATTTTTTTGAAAACTAGAGCCACGATGGCTCGATACCAAATTGTGGAAAAATCGTAAGGGGGGGGGGGGTGAATACGTTTTTGATTAAAATCTAGAAAACTTTTGTATCAAATACTCGATTTATCGTGACTTAATATGAGAAGTGCTAATTCAAGACAATATCAAGTGTAAATAAAACATGTATTACACAATAAAACATAAACACAATCCAGACAATCATAAGCATTAATTAAAACAAAAATACGATAGCGGTATGGTAAAGAGAACAGCCAAACCGCAACAAAGAACACATTATTTATAGTGGTCGTTATACGAACTCCTACCCCCCTACTTCCACTACCTCGAGTACCCATTTATTCTGGGGATATTGTTTCTCAAAATGTCCTCACTCTCCACATCCCATCACGGTTTGTTATAATTATTGTTGTTATGTTTGCTGCTATTGGGTCCTTGAACAGTCCCAGCTCATACAACTTTATCCACTAGGTAATGCAACCCCCCCTGAAACAAGACAAGCGTCTGTCGATATAGTAATCGGTTGATTTATTCACTACAGACTAATAGTACACTAATTTAGGTCATGATACACCTAGTACGGCCTAAGTAAGTTAAATACTTACATCCATTAGCCTCGTTCGATATTAATCATCAAACAGTAAAGATATCACAAACTAGACTCTGCCCTTAAACATTTAAAACTTTATATAGACATACCCACGCGACTACACTTTCTCTTTTAATGTTTTCACTATTAAGAGACTCTTCTTATAACGCGTTTATATCAAGGGTTAATTGCCTAAATATGTATTATACTTGCCACCTTTTGTCATTGTATGTAGACAACTATTTTTTTGCCACTGTGTCGCTCAACTTTTGAATTCGTGCTATTGTGTGTATTATGCGACTATTTCTGCATGTAAAATGACCATTTTACCCTTTAAATTTTGAAAAAAGTGAGGGTAAAATGGTCACAAAATACACACAATAGCACGAATTTAAAAGTTGAATGACACAATGGCAAAAAAAATAGTTGTTTACATACAATGACAAAAAATAACAAGTATAGTACATTTTTAACCTAAAATAAATAGAGTGTGGTAAATAAAATAGACAGCAAACCGAACATGATGATTTATAGTGGTTTGGTCATGGAGCTCCTCTCCGTCCTACTCCACTCCTTGAGTACCCAACTCGAGAGTTACTTTACTAGATCAACAAGCTCCCTTCTCGGCGGAGAAAACCTTACACAACGTCGCTTACACTTTATCCGGTACTAAGCTAAATATCGAGTCCTAACACCGGTAGAACCAAGCCATCTTCGCTTACACTTTATCCGGTACAAAGCTAAATACCGAGTCCTTACACATAGGGTAGAACCAACCCAAAACCTGTGTTGTAACATACGAGGAATTGAGACGTGGAGATATGTTGATGAAAGTTGAGATAAAATATAATTACGAGTAACTTTTACAGTTTACGTTATATATTACAAGTTATATGTTTGTCATCAACAAAACAAACGAGCCTGTGTAGATTAAATACCGTAATATTTACACTAACAAAAGAGAATTGTCAAGATGGAAAGCAAAGATTTCTTGGAAAAAGATCTGTAGGCCTAAAAGTCAAGGTGGCCTAGGACTGAAAGATTTGGGTGTTTAGAACAAAGCCATGATAGTCAAGCATTTATGGCATGTAGCTACTGATAAAAACTCCTTATGGGTTAAATGGATTAGTACTGTTAAGCTCAAAGGAAAAAGTGTATGGGCTGTGAATGAAGAGGTTAATGACAGTTGGGGGTGGAAAAATATTCTTAAGATTAGAGATGAAGTTAGAAGGTTTATTGCTGTAAAAATTGGTAATGGGGAAAAGGCATCTCTGGTTTATGACAATTGGTGTGGAGCTGGTATCCTGCAAACATTTATTACCCACAGAGACCTATACAATGTGAGATGGAATGATAACATGGTGGTTAAAGACATTGTGAATAATGGTGTATGTCTATGGCCAGAGGAATGGATTACTAAATATCCTAATCTTGCCATAAATAACAGTATTGCTCTTAAGAATGACAAGGTGGATGTGACTGGTTGGAGATCTAAATGTGGAAAGGATGGAGAATTTACCATTAAACAAACTTATAAGGATCTATGTGATAATGATGAAGTTGTGATATGGCATAAGGTGATCTGGTTGAGAATATACTCAAACACTCCTTCATTTTATGGATGGTTGTGCAAAATAGACTTGTTACTCAGGACAAAGTTAAGAAATGGGGGTCATTTGACTTGATGGTTTGTCCTCTGTGTAATAAGGATATGGACTCTCATCAACATTTGTTCTTTTAGTGTGAATACTCTGCTGAAGTATGGGCAAAGATCAAGGTGAAAGCTGGCATTCAAATTGTTAATATGGGGTGGAATGAACTTGTAGAAGAAATGTCTGAATTATACTGTGGGAATTCTATTGATAGCATCATAAGAAGACTCAGCAAAGCTGCTTGTGTATATCTCATTTGGCAAGAAAGGAATTGGAAGATCTTTAGGGATGAAAAAAGGAAGCTTGAAAAATTATTTGGTGTCTTTGAAGACCTTATTAGGATGAGACTAATGAGTCTCAAAGTAAAACAATCCACTGCTGTTGGGAGAGCTCAACAAAAATGGAATGTTAGTCTCTGTAAAGGCTAATGAATGTTATGAAGGTCATACACTGGTAAGTACCTCATATCTTGGAGTTCTACTGGAGTGACTGTACCTATTTTAAGCTTCATAGGCTTTCTTGATTGGCCTTGGGGGGAATTGAGTTAGCTTATGGTTAGCTTAATAGGAGGTCTGATTCAGTGGAATGTACCATAAGGGAGGGCTTATCTTTGTAAAGGGAAATGGCCTAGGAGGATAGTGTATTGAGGGTGAACTTTTGGTTTACCAAATACACTGTTGGAGGTGTGTGTTCCTAGTATAGTGATGCCTTATCCTCTTAGTCTTTTGATCCATCCAATGAGGTTGCAACTGTTGGCTGGTGTTAGAGACTAATGATAAGGAAATGTAGCTATTTCTGGTATAGCCCTCCAAATAGTGTGAACAGGATGGCTATTCCTCTCTTGATGATGCCTGATCTTCCTCTTCCCAAGTCATTGTGGTTGAAGGTTGAATGATTTGTGGAAGGGAAGAGTAGGGAAATGTAGTCAAGGAGGAATGGTCTTGGTGCATAAAGGTGAAGTTCTTGCAAATAGCCTGATTGTTGATCAAAGTAGAATACATCTGGTTACTTTGATTCAGTGTTAGTCTATCTTCTTTGTCCGAGATATGGACATTGTTATCCGATTTCTCTTGTATTGATGTCAGTGATATGTTTTTGTTCTTGCTGTATTTTAGTTGGCTTGTTTTTTTAGATAAAGGGATTAGGCCTGTCTAATTCCCTTGAATTGGTTGTAATTTGTTATATGTTCGCACTAAAAAAAAAGTTGTATAAACAATAAGAAGGTGTTTGGTTTAGGGATTTTTTTGTTTTTGAAAAAAAACCCCTTTGACCCGAGTCTGTTTTGACTTGTGATCATTTTGACACCTGCCCGTTATGACCTGTTGCATGTAGTTTGCCACCTCTACGAAAAAACTCCCCATATATTGTTCATTTCCTTTTCAAATAGAGTCCAAACCACTGCCTACTCATGAACATTGTAGTAAAATCATAGTGTGTTATCACTCCACTTTCTTTGAAACAACACGGGGTAACTATCATTACTAAGCTGTTCAAATGAAAAAAAAACGCTCGAGTCTTCGACTCTATCAAAATAAATATAAACAACAAAACAAAAATAACCTAATGGGAAAAGACGTTTTACACCTTTGACTGAGCATACAAGAGCTCCAATTATATCGTGTTCTTCAAATATCGTGTTCTCGATGAGAATGTTTTATGGGTGGTATTGAGTCTTTTGACCCGCCAATGACATCAATGATCACACGAGTTCAGTTTCTCTCGTGCACAGATGTGAGTGTAGAATGTAAAAATGTCAAAACGTAGGATGATAATGTCTTCTGGTGCACAGATGTGAGCTTAGAATGTAGTTAAAATTGCAGAATGATAATGTAATGATCGGGTTTTTAATTACAAAGTCATGAGCTTTTTTGCAGGACGTAATTTTGGTGTTTGGTTGCCATTATGTTGAATATTTCCATTTGCCGGTTTGCCCCATTTTCTCTTGTTTTTGTATGTATGATTAAATATGAACGCTAATGGGATGTTTGGGGTTGCCTTCTTGTGAGATATTTAAGCTTGAATTTTTTGTGAAACTTTTAATATTCTGAGTCGAAAAGTGTATAAATAAAAAGGATATAAAGAAGTAGTTCAAATACTACAGCTGCTGCACAGAATTAGTACTGAATGGGCAAGCCCTATCTGCACATATTCATAAGTTTAGGGGGTGTTTGGGATTTCATATTTTCCACTTCAATGCAGCAGATAAGCAGTTTTTTAAGTGTTTGGTTATCATAAACTGCTTTATCTGATAATTTGCGAGCGAATTCAGCTCTTCTGAGATAGCAACTTGCAATTGTCTATTTAGAGCAACTTATTTTCGAAAACGGCAATAAGCATATAAGCAGTGAAATCCTAAACACATGTTGGTTCAAACAACAGACAACATAAACACAGAAAGAATAAAGAAAGCCAAACGGGAGATAGTGATGGAGGCATATAATGCCAAACACCCCAAATACTACATAACACGAAATTGCTAATACAAACTGACCGGCTCTAATGTTGGTCCTTGGAATCCGACGGTTATGACCACTAACATTTATTTAGACATAAAGATAAGCCGCGAGCAACATGCAAATTAGTCTTTCATTTTCACGTCACAACATGAACAAGTATTTCCTTCACACTTCACACAAGCTAACTTTGTGTTCGGTGGTTGAGCCTTTTTGCAAAGATCTTGGCATAAATTCCTTGAATTGAATTCAGAAGCAAGATCATAAGCATGGAAATTTTCAACTTGGCCTGTTGCTGGGCAACAAAAACAATACAAGATGTTAGATATAAAAACAACCCTTACACAACAAGAAAAAGGACACGAAACTTGAAAATCTAGCACTTATAACTAAACAATGAGACCACATATAGCAGACCACATTTGCAGAATTGGGACGAATACAGAACCATTCAAACAGACTTAACAATCTACGATGTTTGTGATAATCAAATGCACTCTTACGATGTCTGCAGAACCAAGGGCATTCATATTTCGTGAAGGCAACATTTGTAGTTAACAACAATATGTAGAGGAAAACACAAAGGAAGAAGCTTTTTTCCATTGAATGAGAGTAAACAGAAAGATATGGAGAATGAGAGACTCAATGTGATATTGGGGGCATCTTATAGAATTATGTTTTTTTTTTAAAAATATAGAAGAAAAGGGACTATTATCAATTCCAGAGTCACTGCTAAATCTACTACTACTTGCTTTAACTTTGCGTTGTTATGCAAGTTAAAAGTAATGCTATGTAGACATATGAAGTCATGTTTCAAGAATATGACAAGTTAAATTGCATTATTGTTCAAATGTACAACAAGTCTCATTGAAGTATCTACTGATATAGAAAATTTTCCATAAATAAATCCAATAATTTAACAGGCGTGACAACTCATGAAACCCGTATATGTTAAAGTGATTCATTCATATTTTACCAATGTTCATCTTTTACATTTCACATCTTGTGTGTTTCCTCATTTTCTTTTTTATAGATGTGAACATGGATAAGTTTCATGGTTAAAACGGATGGGGTTTTGTCTGTTCGAGTTATTAGGGAAGAACGAGTTTTTGACTTAGATGTCACGATATCCTCCTAATGATCGTATCCGAATCTTTCTTAAGGTAGTGTGCCTAATGAGATTTGAACCTTATACCTTTTGTGTGAGGACATTCTAGTATCTTGTCAACTAGGATGGATAAGCAATAAGTTTGATCCTATGTAAAAGTGTACAACAATAATAATTTAAGTTAGAGAAGGGTCGGTACATAGCTTAAAGGTTCGATCTTCACCCCTGCAAGGCCATAGGTCCTCTGTAAGCTACCTCTTTACCTTCGGGTAGGGGTAATGTTGTCTACGTTTCACC
The DNA here is from genome assembly GCA_026074375.1 of Tanacetum coccineum. Classification (NCBI taxonomy): domain Eukaryota; kingdom Viridiplantae; phylum Streptophyta; class Magnoliopsida; order Asterales; family Asteraceae; genus Tanacetum; species Tanacetum coccineum. Next base: position 20,330 of record BQNB010027527.1, read on the forward strand.
TCCTCCATTATCTCGTGAAAGACGGGATTGGATACCGTTGATTTTAGAAGGTTCGGTACAACAAGTTTTATGGGCATTAATATAGTGCTATGAACACTTGATTAACCCCTTTCCTATATTACTAAGTAACACTGTAAAGTTGAATGCAATATGCACTACTACTTGTAAAACATAAATAATCAATGTAATTTAATGTTGCATTTCCAAATGACTCTTGCGCCTATATAAGAGAATTACAATATGTAAAGAATATACAAAATTGTCAGCAACTTTTGTAGAGTAGAATTATTTATTCGAGTCATCGGGTCATTGGGTTATCAATGGTTAAACCAGTGACCTAGTGACTCAATGACTCGATCGGATCGATTCAAAACTTGGTTTCTAAAACCTTGCATATAACAAATATTTATTCGACGTCGGTGTTTATCCTTTCTCTCATGAACATATGTACTTGGGTTCCTTTTATTCAATAATATTCTCTCTACTTCCAAAACTAAAAAAACTAAAAATTGGGGGCGATATAGTCACTAACATTCAAGACATTCAAATAAGTCGTTTATATGGATAGCAACATGCAAATTCAAGGCTTTAAAACCCGGGTTGAACAGGTTGAATCGCGAACTAGCTCAGAGACCGGACCGGATGTGACCAGTTTTTTGCTTGTTTGAAAATCGGATTGAACCGTCGATTACTTATTGACCCGGGTTGACTCGGTTTGATTAACCTAACCGCTGGGTCATAACTTTTTTTTAAATCTAACAATTTTTTTTCCATAAACCTTTTAAGTTTAATTGACAAGTTGTACCGGTGATAAATAATGTTGGTCAAAATAGAGTGAAGACTAACTTAAACACTAACTAATTGTCTATTTTTTTAACAACGGATTTATTAAAAACTAGCAAGATGTTAGAAGAGAATTACAAGCAAAGGGTATAAGGATTTTTCATCCAAGTAACCCAATTTAGTTTAGAATTTTAACGATTAAAACACCAATTAAAAGAAATTTGAACCAAGTCATCAAAAAGAAGCTCTCTACGCAGATTCGTAGCACCAAAAAGCAATTGATTCCTGAAGTCAAATTAACCACCACTTCACAGAACAAACACCTTCTAATATCTCTTTCAGCCGTTTAGAAAACCGAGAGGAATTAAGCCATAGAAGCCAATCATCATAAGAGGCTAAATCAATGTTCTCGAGCTCCCAGCAACGCATAAGTTTCCTCCATAATTGACGTACCATAGGGCAGGAAAAGAATATATGGGAACCGGATTCGACAAACGCATGACAAAGAGGGCAAACAATAGTAGAAATATCAATACCTTTAAGGGAAAGATTCAACCGAGTAGACAGCTTATCCAAACGAACTCTCCAAGCAAACACATTAATCTTAATGGGCATAACTTTAACCCTCCTTGTGGCGATTTCCTCATTTGGAAGAATTGAATCATCAAGAAGTTGACGAACAGATTTAAACAAAAACTCATCCGCATCTTCTAACGACCAGACCCAACAGTTAGAGATATTTGTCAATATTAGACCACCAATGCGGGATAAAAGAAAACCGAGTTGTTCTTCCTCAGCACCACCTCTAGGAGGAAGACGAAAAGTATCAACCATGGAAGCATGATCAATTTTTTTGCCAAATGTTATTTGTTTGTAGTTATCCAAAGCATAAAGTCTCGGGAGTTTGTGCTTCAACGCCAAATCATCTAACCAAGGATCGTCCCAAAACAAGGTGTTTAACCCGTTGCCTACATTTTTGCGAATTAATCTTAAAGATTAATGCCTTTTGTGCGAAGAACAATAACCTCACGAATAATGTCTAACCAAGGAGAGCGTTTAGATAAAGAACTTGGGGAATTAAGAGCACCGTCTTCACCATAAATAGCTATTATGAATCTCGTCCATAGACAAGAACCATGAGAAAAAAAATCGCCAAACCCATTTAAAGAGAAGAGCTCGATTAAGGGCATAGATACTAGAAACTCCGAGGCCACTGTATTTCTTGGAAGGTATGACCTTATTCCAATTAATCCAAGCCATTTTTCTTTTCGACCCATCTACTCTATTAAAAAGTTTCTTCTTATCGATTCCAAGAGCTTCAACACTCCCAAAGGAACTTTAAAGATAGACATATGGTATAAAGGAATGGATGTTAGAACCGATTTTATTAAAGTAAGTCGACCACCTATTGAAAGAGTTTTAAACTTCCAATTGGATAAGCGAGAGGACACTTTAGCAACCAGGTCATCCTAAGATTTTATTCTATACATCGCACCTCCAACCTTAACTCCAAGATGAACAAAAGGAGTGGTAAAAATAAAACAGCCCATAGTTGTGGCTGATGCGCCGACTTCATCAGGACGAGTGTCAATTCCCATAAGTTTACTTTTATGAAAGTTTATGTTTAGACCCGAGCCAAGTGGAAACACTTCAAGACGTTAAAAATGGTGCTTATATTCAAGGAATCCCTACCAACGAAGATATCATCATCCGTAAAGAAAAGGTGAGAAAATGTCAACGAGCTATCAAAAGGAATACCCGAGAACAAACATGCATTCGTAAATTTAGAAAAAGATAAATGCAAACTTTCCATTATCAAGATAAATAGAAAAGGAGATAAAGGATCCCGTTGTTTCAAACTATTGTGAAATTGGAACTCTGATGTAGGGGTTCCATTGACGAGAACCGATCCTATGGCGGAGTTGAGACAACCATTTATCCAACCACACCACTTATGACCAAAATCAAACATCTTTAAAACATCTTGTAAGTAATCCCACCGTATAGAGTCGAAGGCCTTTTCGAAATCGACTTTAAATACCATGGCTTTAATCTTCTTATGCTTGCACCACGAAAAAAGTTCATTAAGAATAAATGGACCGTCAAGAATTTGTCAGTTGGAAACAAAAGATTGGACGTTTTAATAAGACCCGAGATGACAAAACTAAGTCTATTAGCTAATATCTGGGCAATAATTTTATAAAGGATTCGAATCAAACTTATTGGACGATAATCTTTGACGACTTTTGCATCATAAATCTTAGGGATTAAAGTACTGAAAGAAGAATTACATCCTCGAGGAAAAGTACCTGAAGCAAAAAATTCTCTACGGCTGCCACAATATCGTGTTCCAAATGCTTCCAATATCTACGAAAGAACTCAAAAGTAAAGCCATCAGGACTAGGGGATTTATTCGTTTCACAATCCAAACTGCACTCTTTATCTCATCATTAGAGACGTTTCGTTCGAAATCAGCTTGTTGCTCTAATGATAACCTATTATGAATTGATCAACGAAGCAAATACGATGGGAGACGGGCGAGGAGAATTGAGTAGAAAAGTGTTTTAGGAACACACTTTTCACAACCAATGGATCAACAATCCACTCGCCATTAACAAGGGTCTCACGAATAGCTAACCGAGAACGTTTACTATTAAGAATACCATGAAATAACTTTGTATTCTCATCACCTTCTATAGCCCAACGAGCTTTTTTGAGCCGCTTCCAATGAGTCAATAGAATTAATGTCATTGAGTTCTTTCAACAACAAGGATCTATTGGATAAAATCTCTTCATTACTATCGCCTTGGTCAAGAATCTTGTCGATATCAGAAAGTTTGGATTGAACGGATATCTTCGCCTTATAAGAGATTTTCATAGCATTGTTGGTACATTGTTTAATGATAATTTTGAGAGCTTGAAGTTTCTTCTTTAAATTAATCATACCATTAGAGTCAACAGTAACTAAGCTCTTTGATGTATCTTTTACCATTTTGTCAAAGCCATCCAAGTTAAACCAAGAGTGAAAAAGTCTAAATGGAGCAGGAACATAATAAATGCTTAATTCCCTCATGAGAACATGATGATGATTCGATAGATATCTATCCAAGCAAAGAGCCAAAAGAAATGGGAATGAAGACAATAAGCCTTTAGAAATTAGAAATCTATCCAACTTACTCATCTTAATGGCAGTCTTGTGGGCCCAAGTGTAAGTATAACCGTCAAGAGGAAGGTCAATCAGACTTGCTAAGGAAATAAAATTGTTGAAAGCATTAGCACCTTACACGTTAAAAGCCGAACCATATATTTCTTGTTCCGTTCTAACTTTATTAAAATCCCTCATAATTACACAATCTCCATCCCATCGGTCTATTAGACGAAGGATGTAATCCCATAACACCCTCTTTTCTGTTAGTTCTTAGGGAGCATAAACAGAAATGATAAGGAGTTTAGAAGACGAGGGAACCCAAGTACCCATAACAGCCAAGAAATTATCAGATGAGGTAACGTTATCTTTGACAAACAAAGTAGGCTCCCAAACACATAAAATACCGCTGAGTTTCCTAAAAAAGAACTAAGAGCATAATTAAAAGAAGAGTTTCCCCATAACGTATTAATAATAACCAACTCCATGCTCTCCATTTTAGTTTCCTAAAGAGATACAAAATTAATATGATGTTTCATACACAACTCCTTTACCCACCCTTTTTTGGCCTTATGACCAAGTCCTTGAATGTTTAAGGACAAAAAAATTCATTTGAAAACATTGCATTCTCCTTGTGAGTCGATAATGACTTCACTATTCCTCACACACCCTTCCATATTGTAGTCCATAGTTTTTCCTACCTTAACTAATTCGTCCATCAATTGCAACATTGAACCTCCCTTGTAAACCCTTTTCAAACAAACACTATCATTCGATGTAAGTTTTCCTTTGGGAACATGCTCTTCAAGCTTATTTTAAGTAGAATTAACATGATCATTTACCTCGTTACTTGTAGCCCATTTCTCCTTTTCATTCACCTCCTCTACGTTAATCATACTTGGTTTAAAACCAGGTGGATATTTCAAGTCGTCACCACTATCTTCTCTTGTTCAGGATATCATATAAATTAAAAGGGTTCTCGGATAAAACTTTGTCCTTATCATGCATTGTAATTTAGTGGTTGTTATCATAAAGTAAGTCATTGTTGTGCATACAACTTGATCGAGCGACCCTTTCAACATCATTATCTGATGTAACTTTATATCTAGACTGTAACCCCTCGTCATCAGCATCTTCATCATCATCAGATGACTCACTTTCATAAGTATCATTACAAATAAATGGATCACAGGCTTTTGTTTCCTTTGCATGAACTTAATACACTGAACCTTTCACAATGACTTTAAAACGTTCATCAATGATCTCATTGAGCTTAGTTTTCACACACAAACGCTTACAAAATAGAGATTTTTCAGATAAATCCTCCCATTCAACAAGATCACCCCATTTAGATGCCACTTTAGCAAATGTATTACAGGTCCACACTTTAGAGGCACGCCTTCAAGAGAAATCCAAACAGTTCTTTCATCACTAACGAATTAGTTACAAGCTGGTTTTAGATAGGAGAACTACGACCCCACACCTGTATGATTCAAAATTTTATTCTTGGTAGAGGTAGAAACCGTTTCAATAAGGACCCATAAGCCTCCCAAATAAGCGAGTGTTAAATTGTGTAAACCCTCCTTTTCCAGAATAACGTATAGATTAGGCATGGTTGTGATATCTTTTACTTTTCCCATAAGAGACAGGCAAAAATCTCTATCAGAAATACACGAGTCATCAAGAATCAAAAATGGAATTACCTGATGAGACATGATGTAATTTGTTTTGTCCGATTTAAGAATAAAGACAAAAGAACCTGGCGAATTCCTCACATTAGCATTAGAGGGGTGGGAAGGAGCATAAGTTTTACATTCTCTATGAAAACGAGCAACATTTTCATGAAGATGGAATCGCCCAATCCAAATGGCGCACAAGTTCGCGACAAGACGATCTATATTATCAAACTTAATAAACTGGACGAAAGCAAATCGTTTACCTGCTTTAGATTTCTTATAAGGAATGAAATCATCCACAACGACTCCATAATCATTACACACCTTCCAAAAATCGCGAGACATGACGTGATCAGGGAAGTTAGTCACGAAAAATGATTGAGAGATTGATTGGGTTTGATCCTCCTTAGATCTATAAGACTTCCAATTGCCATCCTCCATAATGAAGAATCAAAACCAAAACCCAAGAAACAGAAAACAAAACCCTAGAAAAAAACCCCTAAATCGAATTAGGGCTTGAAAGAAGAAAACCAATGATTAAAAGAGAAGTAAAAGACATATCTAACAAAACACAACAAAAGAACCCTAAAACATCAAACCAATCCCCATGGGAAATATAGTAATGATATTTGTCACTGAAACTTTCCTATGAAGTTATGAAAATTTCAAGGAGTGTTAAAGATCTCCGAGCTTTAACAAGTTTCGAGTAATTAATATTGTCTATTATAGTTTAGAATCATAAGTTGATTTTTTTTGCAAATGTTTGATACAATTTCATAGACATAGAACTTTAAAACTAAAGCATATCGGTAAAGACTCAATCTCTTTAATCATTTCAATTGAATGTAAGAACAATGTTAGATAAATTATGAGATTATACAACATTAGATATATGAAAATATTATACATATGTATAGAACCGGTTTGACGCGGAACTTCAACTGGTTGAACAGGTGATCTAGTGAACCGGCTACTAAACCAGATGAGTTAAAAACCGAGTTTTGAAACAACGTGCAAATTTGTTTTTTCTTTACACACTACAGCATGAACATATACTTTGTTCACACTTTATACATACTAAGTTTGTGTTTGTCGGTTGAACTGTTTTTGCAGATGACCTAATTCCTTTGAAGAATTAAATTAAGAAGAACATAAGAAAGAGAATCTTCACCTCCTATGGTTGTTGGTGGGTAACAAAAACATCACAAGATGTTAGATATAATGAGAAACAAATAATGAGATTAGTGATTGTTAGTTTTTTAATACTATGATTAAAGAAGAAAAATGTCTTACTACATTGGATGCATTATTTTAGTGAAGTCAGTCATATCATCATTCATGAAGTTTTGTAGTTAACAACATATATCATCATTCATGAAGTTTTGTAGTTAACAACATGCAGAAGAAGAAGAAAAAAATAAACAAAGCTTTTTTACAAAAACATTAAGAATCTCGGGTTTGGTATTTATAAGGGTTATATGACGAAACATTGATTGGTACACGAGGTAGTGGTGAGGCCCACGCCTTCTAGAAGTGCATCGATTTCAAAAGCATTGCTTTAACTTCATCTTTTACCCATCTTATTCACTAAGAGCATTAGGTATGACAACATGTCATTTAGGCCCCACTCAGTGCCACACTTTCTAAAAGTGCATTGATTTCAAAGGCATTGCTTTAATTATTTATTGTTTTTTCCCTTTGGCCTCGAGAATCCTCATGAATTGAAGAGATAAAGTATTTTGTTTAGTTAATTGATCATGTTTACCTTTAATTAGATGTGGGCACTCCTCAGCCCGTCTTTTTTTGTTTTTTTTAATATGGAAAAAATGAATGAAAATCAAAGCGGAGGCATATATATATATATTATATTTTATTATATTTAATTTAGTTTTTTTATACTATTTATATATATAATATATTATATATGTATTATTTATTATATTTATATATATATATATAATACTATATTTATATATATGTGGATAAGCGGGGTTTTTTTTTTCAAATGCTAGAACCATTTTTTTGTAACAGAAGATATAGAACCACTTAAATTGAATCTGGGCATATAAGTTTAGAGGATTAATGGTTTAAAGTGATGTGTGGCATAACTTGTAATAAAATAAACTTTCAGTTTATTACGATTTTAAATATTGAAAAGGGGTAAATATTGGAAATCATATATTGGAATATCATTTTATTTCTTTTTTTAAACCGTCTGATTAGATCAAAGAGAAAAGAAACCTACCCACAGAAACTCTCTCCTACAGCCTCCAAAATCAGATCTCACACTTTATACCAAAACAAAAACAATTCGAGTTATAAAATCTTCCATTTTAACACTCTTAACATTGTTAATCACATATTTTCTAATGAATCTTTTCAATCCATATATTTTAGTTATATCAAACAACAAGATCATCAAAATCTGGCGACGGTAGTTGACGACATTGATGGTTGACGATGGTGGATAAAACGACTGGGACTTTTGCGAAATCATTCATGCGGTGGTTACAAAACATAATAAAAGGTCTGTGTTTATTTTATCACTTAATTAATGATATATTTTATATTATAAATGATCCATTTTTTCTCAATTAAAAAAGTTGTATTATGTTAGATAATATGAATCCGTTGAACTTGTACTTTAATAGCTTTGACCGGCTAATCCACTTTGACAATATTTATTGATTTTTGTTGTTTTATTTTTAATATATAAATGTAGACGAGTTATATTAATTTATTACACATACGAATTCATATGTTTGATTGTTAAAATCCAGTGTGTAGTGTTGCCACTAGGAGTAAGAGAGCATAAAAACATAATCAATTGCAAGAGTTATGTTTGGATTAGTTGGTCCCATATATTTAACGACAAGCGTTAATAGTTTAAAAATTATATATAAAATAATTGATTAAAAATCTAAGTTTCGTTAGCTATGTTTTTATGATTGAGTTGGCTGATTTAAAATGCTATAATTGTCACAAATGGAGTTAGTGCCTATTTATTTAATAGTCACAAATGGAGTTAGTGCCTGTTTATTAAGTTGCACCGTCTGATGTTAGGTTTAATCTTGATGGGTCACATATCAGCGGGTACGGGTCAGTATGTGAGGCCCAGTTATGTTGAACAAAAGAGTTGATATGGTCCATGTATGACCGAGTATTATGGAAGACCAAGTAATAGCCTTTTAGTTAGTTGTTTCCTATTTACTAGGAATAGCGGTGCACGTTTCTGTGTATAGTATTTTAGTATAAATAGAATAGTTAGTAACATAGTAAGTTGTATCAGTTTTCCATACTCAAAGCAAGTAATACATGATAGTCGATTTATGGTAATTGCCATGAGTGTGTTTGTCGTGTGTCCAAGGAAGACTGATTCATTCATGTGGTATCAAGAGCTAGAGGTGTTCATACCTGGTGTGTGGGGAGCAAGAATGTTGACGATTACATCTTATGTGATCATGCAGCAAAGAAGAAAGCATGCAGCAAGTCCTTTTGATCACAGCGGGTAAGCATAAGAACACAGTAGCAAGGAATGTTTAAAAGCAGGAAAATAGCACGAAGAAGAGTGATAGAATGCAGCAAGATAGCAAGAGAACAAAACAAGAAAGCAAGCAAGCAAGTAGCAGCAAGTTATCAAAACTTAGCAAGTTAGCAAGCAAGAATCAATCGTAAGATAGAAAGAATCCATAAGCAAGAAGCAAGAACGACAAAGAAAGCAAGTAGAAACGAGTGACGAGCAGCAAGGGCAAGGAATATGAGGAGAAATCAAGAGAAGAAAGAATGATCGTGGTAGGAAAGTAAGTTTCGACGGGAGACTGAGAAGACGATGGAACTACGAAAGAGATAACCGTGACTGGCGGGTTGTCTAGACCGAAGCTTTAATAGATCGTGCCCGAGAAAGAGAACGTGCTCGTGATTATGATCGTAAGAGCCGATCGTGAAAGATCATCAAGAATACAAGGGTGAATGTTAGGTTTAATCTTGATGGGTCACATATCAGCGGGTACGGGTCAGTATGTGAGGCCCAGTTATGTTGAACAAAAGAGTTGATATGGTCCATGTATGAAAGAGTATTTATGGAAAGTACCAAGTATATCAGCTTATTTAGTTAGTTGTTTCATATTTTATAGGAATAGCGGGTGTGCAAGTTTTCTGTTGACTATAGTATTTTAGTATAAATAGAATAGTTAGTAACATAGTAAGTTGTATCAGTTTTCCATACTCAAAGCAAGTAATACATGATAGTCGATTTATGGTAATTGCCATGAGTGTGTCTGTCGTGTGTCCAAGGAAGACTGATTCATTCATGTCTGATTGGCTTACTCTTCTTATTTTTAAAAGAAAACAAGTTACTGGTGTTGCTTTTATGATTCTGCAGGAGATGATTACAAGATTTTATGTGGTCACCATGAATATACATGTTTTTAGAAGCCGTGCACGTATGATCTAATGAATTTGATGAGAAAGCACATCGTCACATATGATATTTGAAGGTGTGCATATATGTTCTTAGAAGACGTGCATATATGTTTTTGGAAGACGTGCATATATGTTAAGTGAAGAGTGCACACATGTTTTCAAATTGCGTGCATATTTATATTTAACAAGATACTTACATGAATTGTATTTGATTTGATATCAAATTTTGTGTATATTATTTATGTTTTTGTTTTGTTTTATATTTATAGAGGTTACATGTATATGTTTAAATTTTGTTCAAAAATCCGTATAATAAAAACTTATGTGCAATTGCCATTTTAAGCAAAACAAGCTTGACGTCTAAACAATTGTACGCAAGACATATATAATTTTACAATAATTAAAAAAACACATATGCACCTGATTTTTCTGAAAACATTAATGCTGAAAAAAATATAAAATTGAAAAAAAATCAATTTTTTAATTCCGAAAATTAGGCATAAAAATAAGGTTTTTAATTAAAAGAGAAAAAAAAGAAAATGTATTTTACTATTTTACCCTTTTGAATTAAATAAAAATATTTAATAATTCTAAATTTTTATTGGTCCAAAATGGTTCTGTAAGTTCTGTACAAAAAAGTGGTTCTGCAATGAACGGTCCCCTATATATATATATATATATATATATATGGGCGCGTTATATTGAGAACCCATTTTATGTGCAGAACTTTACAGAACTCTTTTCAACCAATCAGAATTTAGTAAATATTAAATGTTTTCATTTAATTGAAAAGGGTAAATTAGTCAACCAATATTTTACTTTTTTGTATTTTTTAATTAAAAACGTTTTTTAAATTTCCTTATTTTTCGGAATTAAAAAATAATTTTTTTACATTTTTTTCTCCTTCACGTTTTCGAAAGAAACACTACATATATGTTTTTCTTGAAAACATAGATGTTTTTTTTCCAAAATGTGATTATACATATGTTGCATATATGTTTTTTTTCTTGAAAACATGAATGATTTTTTTTTTCAAAATGTGATTATACATATCTTTAAAGTGTACAATTCTATAAATTTGAATGTGTTTTGTCTTAAGATGTTAATTGTCTATATGTCTCTAGTATACATTCTTTAAAATTCAAATTTTAAAACCAAAAAACATAAATGTTATACACATGACTTCTAAGCTCATGACTAATCAATAACATAAATATCATATCAAAATTTGATATTAAATAAAATATTAATAAAAAACAAAAGTATTATTAAATTCATTATAACATATGTGCACGGCTTTTGAAAACATATATGCACGCTTTCTAAGAACATATGTGCGCGACTTCTAAAATAAATGTATTTGTTGGTCATCTTCATCACACCCCATCTTTTCAATGATAAAAAGAAAAAAACTAGTTATATTAATTAGACCATATTAAGTTAATGGTAAACAAAAACATATATGTGTCAGACTTTAATTTTAATTCCTGACCCATAACAACACTCGCATATATGTACACGTACCGGTAAAAAAAGCATACCAATATCCCAATATCAATTCGTGAGCCGTAACTATAATTCATGATCAATCTTTCTTAAAAGATAAGACCAGTATCCCAACAACAAAAGCAAATCAACATCAAATTTCCATCATATATGTACACGTATTATAACACCTCGTGTTTTAGGTCATTGTACGATGTTATGTAATTCACAATTTATTTTTAGGGTTTTAATCGTTAAGCTAAATCGTGTAAACTAAAAATGATCATTCAATGTAAACGGGCATTAAACAATTAAATGTTTACATCAAGCAAGTGTTATATGATTATTTAGAGGATAATTATTATCATTGCATATTTTATTTTTATTGGTTACGTTAAGTGTTTACGTTTCGCGATAAAATACGTTTAGGCCTGCCGGAATCACTTAACTAATACTACCTTCATCAAATACCCAAATTTATACCCAATACTTAAAGTTTATTTAAAACTTCAGTATTTATCACATTATATATTTATTCTTCATGAAAGAATTCAATCAAACTCAACCATATGCAATTATACATTTTAATTAAGTCTATCCTACATTATACTTTAATATAATGCAAAATATTCATTATATAAAAGATCAAAACATATCCTTAACTTATACACAACATGATTCATGACATATACTTGGAGGACAAGATTTGACAAGAAAACTTCACAAATAATCTCCATACATGCATCTTCATCCACTTGAACATCATGAATAGCCAAACTATCCAAGATAAGCTTCACGTTTCTTTCCAAGTCTTCACCTGCATACTTCCACTAACATCAAATATTCTTCATAATATCTTCTATTAGTAGTATATATACATCAACATGCATATACATAGAAGGCTCACCACTTCCTATCCTAGCAAAATAAAAAGCAAACAATCTCTCTATCTCCTCTTATTAACCACGACATAAACACCCTCCAACCAATCCATAGCTGAATTTCTATCATTATACAAGGCATAACACATATCAAATCTAAGGTATTTCTAATAGGTTTCAAGAGTTGGTTAACCATTTTCCAAGGAAAGGAATCACGAAAAGGAAGAAAAGGGTTTAACTTAGGAACAATTAGGTGTTTCCATCCTAATTTTTCAAGCCAAGAGTTTAAATCACAAGGGTGTGATTGGTTTTATTTTCTCTACTCATCCACACAAGGTTATATATAAAGCTTAATCATTCATAACTAAGATTTTATGTGTTCATATGTTAAAATTTAGCTAAATTACATTTCGGGTACTTTTGAATATGTAAAATGGATAATTTACTTATGATTAATGTTTATAATGGACTTATTACATGCAAATATGAATGGTAATATCATGTTAAAAGGGATGTTATAATTTTCTAGACATGTTGGTTAAGTATGAACATGTTTTATGAGCTCAAATTAGGTTTCTAATGTTAACTATGAGTTACAAGTGAAAATGGTAGTTACACTTGTTATTTAGAACACATTGAGCAAATCATGATCTAATGGAACTTTTATATAATGTAAAACAAAGATATAAAAATGTTAAGTAGTTGTAAATTAAGGTGTTTGAAAGCTTAATGGTACTAAAATTGAGCTTAAAACAATGTTTTAATCATAAGAAAAAAAAAAAACAACTTTCAAACTTGCTGTTTTTGTTCTAAAATTGTTAACATCCATGTTAGGTTTTATAAAGATAGTACATCTCATAAGGATTCCAAAATGATAAGAAACTCGAAAATCGGATTTATAACGAAGAAGATACGCTAGTTACGAGTTTACGACGCTAAATACTTTATAAAACAAATTTTATAAAAGTACTATTTAGGCATAACTTTATGCTTTGTAACATCAATAATATGATAAAACTTTCAAATACGAGAACGTGTTTGAAAGAATCGCTAAAAACGGAGCTATAACGAATAAGATACGACATTTACGAGTTTTGCATTAATTGGTGTATTCTGTAATGAACAGTAAAACACTATTCACAACAGAATCTCAGAAACTTAGAAATGCAATATTATGATCACTCGTCTTAATACGAAAGTGTGGGCGTAAGAAACGCAAGAAACGGACTTAATACGACAAAGTTATGTCATTTTTACTAAAGGCGTACTTATAAACGTTTTTACTTTATAATTACGATTTCACTTAAACGATTAGATGGTGATATAGCTATATAGAAATATATATGTACTTAGTTATCAAGTGCTATATGTACTAGGGAATTTCATAATGAGTGCTTCTTCGGATGACGTATTGACAGTTTTTTTGGATTTACGATTTAAAGTGGTCGCTAACTCCTCGTTACGCCATGTCATGACCCTCTTAAAATTATGATAGCCCGAACGAAGTAACGATGATAACTATATAGATTATATATGATTGTTTTGTTAGACAACGTACTTGCATACTGATTCGACCTATATTAACTAGGTTGCATTCGGCTTTAGCCGTACGCTTTTTTTATTTGGGATATTTTATTATCACAATTATCCACTCAAGGTGAGTTCCTAGCCCCATGTTATTACAATTATTGATTTACAAGGTTTTGGGGTGAGAAACATATCATGTTTTTACAAATTGGACCAAGTGTACATTATCATGATTACGTTTTCCTAAGTATCGTTAACCCACTAAGCCCATGAATCATGAACAGTCAATTACTGGAAGTGAGCGCAAATGATTTTTAGATAATCTATTTGGGATTGACCTCCCAGTTCAGGTGACCTAGCTAACACGAAACTACGTATATCATGTCGGATTTGGATGTTCGGGTTAACATCATCACGGGCAATGTAGGGTCAAAATTTATGTATTGTATTCATTTATATGTCGAGCTTCATAGTGGTCATGAGCTTAGGAAAAAGTAATTACATTTTGTGATGTCTGCATCTGTTGCATTATCACGGGGAAAGTCTTGCGGTCCTGACATATTCATTACATAAACCTAAGAAATTCACCGAACATTATGTTGAAGTTTTCAATGCATGTTTTTCAGCGAGATCATTAAGCACGAGGTGCGAAGGATACATTGGTGGTTATATTTTGAAGTCATGCATTAAAGATTTAGTCGCATTACATTTTGTATATCTGTTATGGGTTGGAAATCTTTGTAATAATAACAAGTAAACAAGTAAAGCTTCGGGCTTTTGTAACACAATATTTTGTTAAATCCAATGTATCAGTTTTAAACGACTTTTTGGTCGTTCTTATATTATCTTGTGTTATTGATCTGAGAAGTAACACGCCCCGGACCCTTATTCCGCTGCGACCCAATTTGGGGGTGTTACACGTATCACTAAAAGAAGGCAACCACTCAAACTTAAATACACATGGCATAATCTTTGGAATGAGCTGTCTCATGCTTAACAAAAACAAAACTTAATATACACATTAGAATCTTAGATCAATTAAATACCCAAAAAGTATTTATAGTCCAGATCATACACGAGCACCAACCAAACTCATAATATAGATTTGTCAGTAAATGTATTTGTTAACAAACTTTTATTTCACAGAATCTTTATACGATTTTTTTCACTTATATGATAAGGTAATGAAATCTTACAAACAAGTTTATTAACAAAATCGTACATCGGTAACAAATGATTAATATTATACCTTTTGGACTATTAATAAACAACAATGTTTAGCCTAGAGATCGGGAAGACAGTGGTGGTGGTGATTTCGGCAGCCCAGATCTTAAAAGAAAAAAAATGAAACCTCTAACCCGCCACTCGTCGGATATGCAAACCACCGGAAAAATGAGATCGCCGGGAAAACAGGTTTAAGCCTAAACCATAATTGATCTTTAAGGTGCGATTTTTTTTGTGGCATCCATGTTTTTTTCTTCACTCGATCTATTGAAACTTAAGAAAAAAAGGATTCGACGGTTTCTTCAACCGAATGATGGATTTGGATATCCTTAACTTGTTCTCGAGATCTTGATGACAAACGATTCATTAAAAAAACATTGATGCTTGCTTCATCCAAAGAGATCTCTGATGTTGTATAATTTTTTTCAGGCCGAAAATAGATCTATAGAATGAGGAGGCGGCGGTTTCTGAGTGGTGATTTTTAGGTTTAGAGAGAAGATGTAGAAGATAAATAAATACGTAATAAATTATTTTCCAGCTTTTTGATGATAAATATGTGAAGTG